>JAPMOR010066351.1:82195-116253 GCA_026543865.1 Argiope aurantia
ATTAAAAATTTAAAACTAGCATATAAAATTTTAAGAATAGCAATATCCTAATGACAAAGGTTTAACAAAGTTTATTAAATAAAAAAAATATTCGTCACAAGAAAAAAAAATTCATTTTTATAAATGCCGGTAGTAGACATTTTTACAGACAAATATTTTTTTTTTTTTGAGCGAATAATATCTCTTAAAAATTAAAAAAGGGGAAATTTTCAGGTTGGATCTCATAATTTTGGATCATTAGATGACATCTCTCTCCTTATGCTTCAACACCATTATCAGCAAATAATTAAAATTTCTTCCCGGATTCTAAGCCAAGTTTGCAGGTAAAAAATAATTTCGCTTCAAAAAAAAGTGCAAAAGTACAAAATTATAATTACATTAGCGAATTAATAAATATATATATAATCGTCCACCACAATCAGTAATGTTTGTCAGAGTTAAAAAAAAAATGTTCCCTTTAATTTGATCTGTGTCATTATCGGATGCGAAATCCCAACTTCAGTTTTGGTGTTCAGCAATTAAGACAACTTCTTTTTTATGTTTTGAATTGACTGATTCATCGGTAGGCAAATAAACCTCAACATGAATAAATAGCAATGGTCAATGAGCAAATATCAGCAATTTTTTATATTTATATTTTTGTTGATTCGTTATATTCTCTCTTTATGAACAAAAATGAAAATTATTGCAGCATTTTCATTCGGCACTTTTTTAAAAATTTTTATTCAGCATTACATTTTTCATTATTTGTTTCTATCCGGTCTTAGTGATTAGTTTTGATTCCAGCGTTAATGAATATTATGAATACAGAAGATCCACTGCAAGATAACAAAATCTATATTGCTATTATATACTTATACCTAAAATGTGTTACAAATAATAACTCTACCAATGTGTATGAGAATTTCAATTACAACTTCCGTTAGCAAATCTGTGAAAATCAGATCTGAGATATTTTAGACAGGATAATGCTCTTCCAAACACATCTAATAATAATAAGAGTAGCTGTGATAGGTTATTTTATTGCAGCTGTTTTTAAAAGTATATGTTTATTTTGTCAAATATTTCCAGCAAAATCAGGTTATATTTTCATTTTGAGAAAACAAAAAGAAACAAAAATGATTTTGCGATAAATAAACGCAGTTTGGCTTTTTTAAATTTATTCACGAATTATTATTATTATTATTATTAAGACGAAATCTTTATTCTAAAACTTCCAATAACAACTAATATTTTTACCAACCACACCAGCGTAAATGTAAAGCTTTTCAAATATTTATGTTCTTATCAGCCAAAGTAAAAATAACAATAAAAAAACTGTTTCAAAACAATAAAACGAACAAAAGAATACACGAATACGATTTCAAAAATGATTAGGAAAGTAATGTATTGTAATCCCAACTTCTGCTCCTGGCTCAGATAAGTCTTATTAAACTAAATATAGTTGACATTTCAAAGAAATTGAAGACTCGATAGAAATATCGGATTAACTCAATTTCTGTTTTCATATATTATAAATGTCCAACTAACAGAATCCCTCCCCCCTTTTTTGGGGGGGGGGATAAACGAAATCGAGGTCAATACTTTACAGATGTTAGAATAAGGATTAAATAAAAATAAATAAAAAATTCAATCCTGGGCGAGGGAAAGAAAAAAACGGTTGTAAATTATTTAATAAATGCACATTCTTCCAGCAGGAGTGGTCCCCCCAAAATTTTCTCGTAATTTTTCTAATAAACTTGTCATTTCAGAAAATACCTTGCATGGCACTGACGTACAATAGTTACGAAATATTTTTTGCCGTGAATGCAGCATTTTTATTGAATCTGTCGTATCATCCTTGACGTGTTATTTGACGATTAATCCCTGGAAATAGAAACCAAAAATCGCATTTATGTTGTAGATACATTTTTCTCAACTGATCGAAAAAAAAATGTGTTACAAATTTGCCCGTTAAGCGAGGTTTCATTGTATACACAATAAAAAAAAATAGAACTAGAACTTAAAAAAAAAGAACTAGAACTAGAACTAAAGCTGAGTGAATTATTACTATAAATCATTCAACAGCCAACTCGAACAAGTTATATTTGTGCTATTAATTGGCAAATCTTCTTAAAGGCGGCCATTGAAATTATCTAAAATTGTCTAAAATAGTGATATTCAAAGTTCCGTGGTTCATTCAATTTTGAATATAAATGAGATGGACTTTTTTTGTTGTTGCTTGAAACGTTTAATGAATGAAAACTATTTTGATATTTTGAATTAATTAAACCAGTGGATTATATACATAGAGCTGAGATACTATCAGCTCTATGATTACATACAACTTCAACAACTTTTGCAACTACTTTTTTTTACTTACAACTTTTTTTGCATCATTGTATTTATTGACTCAAATAACATGCAGTATGATTTTTTATGCCTTTTTCTTTCGAAAATATATGCGTGACGATTTCGAAATTTGTTATTGGACCAAGATCAGAAGGCGCAGCCTGTATAATATCTTAAAATATATTGAAAAGAATATTTAATAAATAAGTTTCAAACGTTTCACATTTCCAGTTTTTTGACGGATTTTCAACATAACAAAAATTATATTTTTGATAACTGGGATTTGAGATAATTTCATAAAGATAATGCAAATTATCCTATTTGCCTCTGTTTTTCGAACCGGATTAATTATAATTATTCAAGAAACAAGAAACGTTTTACATTTTTCTTTATTAGACTTTCCAGAAAAAAAAGAAGAAAGAAAGAAAACGCCTTTTTAAATCCCTCTTATTTCTTTCTAAGTGAAATTAAATTTTCTTTAAATCACTGATCTAATCTAAATCTAACACACACACACAAATCTAATAAAATCTAAATTTTCTTTTTCCTTCTGTGAAGTTGAACACAGTCTTTTAGGGTCTGGTAAAAATAATATGGAAATTGTGAATTTGAAATTCATCTGTGGTTTTAAAAGCGTATAATTTTGGAAAGGTTCGTCTCATAGAGTGGTGCTGTATTGGATTTAGAGCTGCGAAGTTTTGGCATATAATTTGGGAAGTAGGTGATAACTAAGAAAGGATTTTTAAAAATCTTAATTAAATCTTTAATTATAATCAAAAATTTAATTAGAGTTTTATTAAGAATTAATCAATATTTTAATATTTTTCCTAAATATTTTCGAACCAAATTTTTGTACAAAACCCATATCTACACAGTTTAAAATTAAAAGAAAATTTCAATGATATCACTTCTATTCCCTAGAATTGTTTCTCTATTTTTGATGAATTAAAAAAATGCTTTAAATATATTTCACGACAGCACTTTCCATTGTTTGACTTACTAAATTTATATGGCGATATTTTAGAAATTTGTAGCCATTCTCAATTATATTTAAAATTTGACTGGAAAACAATCTGATTCAAATCTTTTTTTTAAGCAAATGATATTGATAAAATTCTCCGGAAATAAAATTATGTGAGTAGCTGAAATTACACCTTGTCAAAAAAAAATTTTAAAAACTTTTTTGTGGCTTTTAATGATATTTAGGACACATTTATATTCCAACTATTATTTTTTCTCCATACTTCGTTTGAGGATTTTTATTAGAGTAAAATTTTAGTACTTCAAATTGCTATGATAGAGAGGGAAGAAATCAGAAGAGTAAGAAGTTTAGAAGAGTTTTAGAAGAGTAAGAAATCAGTCATCAAAATGTGCGAAAGCTTGCGAAAAACTGATTTTGACTGATATGCTCAAATAGTGATATTTTAGTACAATATGCAGGCATACAAAATGTAATCAACTTTCATTTTAGTCATTAAATTAATACTTATGAACAAATTTCATTTTTCTTCCCTAAGAAATAATCTCTTTCTTATGAATTATTGGGATATTTGATTATCCGTATCGGGTCTGGTCCCCTGGTCCCAATTAATCTATATAACTTTCCAGCTTCATATCTTACTATTTGGAAATTAATTTATGTTCTATCATCAGTCGAGATTTCTAATAACATTTGTTTGCTTCTTACTATTACAGTGTGGCATGTAAATAACAAGTCACTTTGCTTCAAAATTATTTGATTTTTTTTCTTATTTATTTATTTATTATTATTATTATTATGCCTATTTACAATTATTATTTATGCCCTATTGCCTATTAAATAAGCATTTTAAAAAACTACTGTCAAAGGATTTATATCTACAGTTTCGACAACTTTTGATAGTGTAAAATATGCAACGGCTCAGTTCCCGACATAATCGTACATCACCTGTTGGAACCGCCAAGCCACACAGACCATTTGTCAAAGGTTTGTCTCCAATTTAAAATAAGTGAAATACAGGAAATATCATTACGATATGCACCAAATTGCGACACGCGTTTTTAACGGAAACTCGATACTCAGATTGAAAGGCTTGTGTTTGATCTCTCTTAGAGCATAATTGAAGAGCTTAAGCAACAAGCTGACCTTGTTTACGGAAGTAGGACGTGTCTTTCTGTACGACAGAGAAGAGGTGATGTTGATGTTGCGTACAATGCGATATGAAAAACCTCTGTTGTTTTAAGGCGTGGTGTAATGATTCACAAAGCCTGGTGATCACGTGATGACTGTAAATTTCCTTTAGTTGACTGCCTAAAAGAAAGGATAAGTACTGAAGTAATTTAGTCACAGTTAATGCTGTATGAAATTGAATTTATGGGAGGAGGACAAGTGTTTATATTTTTCAGAAACTGACAGTCTATTTTGTTTACAAGTGGAAAGGTGTGTGTGTGTTAACTTAACAACAAAATCAGGTAACTGAGTTGTTCTAACCTTTTAATATTTAGGATCCGAATTTCCATGTCAGGTTTTCTTGCGACTAAATGAATTGCTTACTATTGCCTTGTAATTGTATTACTATTTGCCTTGAGTTGATAGCAGAAAGTACACCAAATTTGGCAATTTTTGAATTACATTATTACAAAAAGAAACAGCAATAGAGGAAGAAATCGCATCAATTTCCAAAAAAAGAATGTTACACCATCATTTATATGGGGAAGAGAATGCAAATTATATATTTATGTTAGGTTAAAATAAGTTTCGGCATTGTACTAATTCAAATTCCACCCTAATAATCTTTGAAGAAATTCATTCCTTTTAAAGAATTGGAATTTTTAAAAAAAGTATTTAAAGATATATTTTATTTTTGCAATAATTGAGCATATTTTCTTCTTAATATCATTATTATTATTGATTACCATGAAATAAAGATAATTTTTTTAAACTTAACATATTAGCTAAACAATCTGAAAGCTTCAACTTAATAAAAGACTAATCATAAGCAAAATTGAGACTTTTTATCATATTATATGTTTCTGAAAATGTGCTTTTTATGCAAAATACGTTGTTACGACAGCTTAGATTGAAACTACTGCGTTCCCTTTTTTCCAAGTCATAAAAAGGCGCAAAAAACCTGCAATTTACCATTAAATATTGACGATGAAAATATCCTGCAGTATGGAGAACTAAAAATAAAATAACGAGCAAGAAAAGGAAAGAAAAACAAAAAACACAGACGATTTCGCAGCTGCTTCTGAATTAAATTGATAAAACTTCTCTCGGAAGTTCCAAAATATATGAGCCATTTATTGTTAATTTTTTTTTCCTTGAAAGCCATTTTCGACAAGTATTGCCAATTGAATCGAAGAAATGTTCCATTTATAAAAACTACAATACAATGTTGGGAAATATTTTTTTTTTGTTTTTTATTAACATCTTTATATCATTACTAGCCGCCTTTGGCGACCAGCCGGTTTGCCAATCTTAATGTTCGTATAAATTTTAATAATTAAATATTTTACGCAATTCCAACTTTAATAGATTCTTCCTCAAAATATATTAAAACTTCAAATTTTGATAGTCATATAATTCACTCATAATATTATAAAGGCCTTCAGTCATAACGTAATATGTATCTCTCTAATTTTCTGTTACCTCTCGTAGAATTTATGCTTTAAATTAAAGTGGAAAGAATTAATCTGCAATTAATATAATAGTATTTTTTAATGAAACAAATAATTTTTTTATAATATGATTACTGATAACAGAGTCACTGAGCGTTAAAACTTTATGGGCACTAAAGAATATCTTTCTTAATTTATGTAATATATCAAGAATTTATCAACAAACTTTTCTCAGATTCATCATGAACAGATCGATTAATTAACAATGTTTAATTTTAAATGCATCAAACACTAAGAAAATAAGATGAATCGTTTAAAATAATCGGTCGAAAACAGGTTTAAAAAAACTACTTAAAAAACGATGCACTTAAAACTATAAGCATATACAAAAAAATATATAACTAACATAAATACAATTTAATTACAAAAGTATGCAACTAATCTAAAAATAATTTAAAACATTGAAAACAGGTTTAAAAAAACTACTTAAAAAACGATGTACTTAAAACTATAAGCATATACAAAAAATATATAACTAACATAAATACAATTTAATTACAAAAGCATGCAACTAACCTAAAAATAATTTAAATCATCCGTTGATAATGGTTGTCATGTCAACAATCGGAACACAATGCGCATGCGTGAATTTTCAACGCCAGTTACGGTAACTCAAATGCTTGGAACTTTTCTACGGAAGTTGGGGAAACGCTATGCAGAGTAGAAATTTTTAATTTCCTTTCTTCTGTGTTATTTTAATTCAAAAGTACTTCAGACTGAATCTGAAAGATGGAATAATTAACAATGTTTAATGTTAAATGCATAAAACATAAAGAAAATAAACAGAATCGTTTGAAATAATCGGCCGAAAAATGTTAACCCTAGCCTCATTACTGTTGGGAAAAAAAGCCTTACTCGTTTGGCGATGGGGAAAATGGAAGATTTTTTTGGCGGGAAAGTTAGTTTTTAATCAATAATTAAAATTCTAATTAAAAATTCAAAAAAAAGGAACCCCAGGTGCACATTCCCGACGTCTAAGGTATACATGTACCAAATTTGGTAGCTGTAGGTCAAATGACCTGGCCTGTAGAGCGCCAACACACACACACACACACACACACACATTGAGCTTTATTTAATACTAGCCGCCTTTGGCGACCAGCCGGTTCGCCAGTACTACCGCTCGCTACAATTGTCAATTAAATATTTTAAGTAACTGGTCTCTTAATAGATTCTCAAACAAAACATTTTTAATCTTCAAATTTTGATAGTCATACTAAACTTATACTGTTGTTTAGATCGTTTCGTTTAATTTACTATATATATTTTGCTAATTTGTTGTCATTTCCGGTAACACTTCAACTTTAATTTAAAGTGGAAATGATGAAATTGCAATTAATATAAAGATATATGTTAATAAAACCAAGCGTTTTATTTTATTTATCATCTTTATTATTATTCAATAATAATTATTATTATTGAATATGAGTATTGCAAACAGAATCGCTCGATATTTAAGTCTTATGTGAACTACAAAATATTTTTCATAATTCATGTAATATCTCAAAGAAAAATTCAACAAAAACTTCTCAGATTCATCATAAAATTCAGTTTTTAGTTTTGCTTTCAAAAGGATTGAAAAGAAATCAATAATAATATTTTGTTCCGGCCTATAAATATATTTCAAAAACTATGAAGTCTAAATTTAATGCAGTAAGGTATCATGTTCTGAGAAATATTCTGAACACACCAAATTTTAAATAAATGAATGAATGTTTCTATTTTCCACGATCAACTAAGACTTATTTATGAAGTTTTGAATGTTAAAAATTTAGAAAAACTCAACATTTTCATAATCTTAGGCCAATTAATCTTGAGAAACCTGCGCGCTGATTGGCGTATTTTCTTTGAAACGATCGATAGAAAATCTAAGATTATCATTTTTTTATTGAATAGTGATATTCAAATTTTCATTCATCAGTCAGTTTAAGTGATTGATTTAGTTGATTGGAAATTAACTCTTTTTATTTAAAATATTAGTGTTTCAAGAACATTTTGTTAATCCTGATTTCCACAGCAGAAGCTATATGTAAAATATAAAATTCGTTATTTATTAGAGCATTTATTGAATCAAGTTACATAAAATATAATCATTTTCTATTTAGACCATTTTAGCATATCTGTGTCTTACTAAAGGTTTACAAATTAGCTGCGTGGCCCTGATTTGAATGGATATCCTGTTCATATTAAACAAAACTTGCCTTAAAATAAAACTGATTTATTGGATTAATAATATAGAGTGTGTAAAAGATCATAAAATAATTTTTCTTGAATTTATTTTTTAGAAAAAATAATATTTCATATTTGTTTCATTTCCTACAGACACGTGCCGAAAATTATATTTTTGCAGATTTCATTTCCAAAAAGATTTAATTTATTTTTATTGGAGCTTTAATCAATGTGATGCAACACTTTTTAAAAAGCTATTTTTTTCCCATGAATGCGAAACGTGCTCGTGCAGCTTAAATTTTATTTTTATTTTGTACGAAAAAATTGTTGAAAAATATAGTTAAAATATTTATTTAAAAATTCATTAAAAATAGAAATTTAACTTTAAGGTTAAAACATTGGTATCATTTAAAAGATAAATTTTTGATCTTTAACTTCATGTAAAAATCTTTTTTTGTGAGGTAATATATTCGGAAGTTATAGCAGAAACACGCCAAAATTTCGCTTAATTTTTAAATAAATAAAATTATAATTAAAAATTCGAAAAAATAACTGCCAGGTGCACATTCCCGTCCTCCAAGGTATACACGTGCCAAATTTGGTAGCTGTAGGTTGAATGGTCTGGCCTGTAGAGCGCCAACACACACACACACACACACACACACACACACATTGAGCTTTATTATAAGTATAGATATAGATATAGATATATAAGTATAGATATAGATATAGATAAAATACCATATGCATCGAAACAGTTTTCAGAATAGATTATCATTTTTCAAATCTTCTATTAAAACCGTGTAATTAGCACTACTAGCTGAAGTGATTGAACAAAAACTTTTGTCAGTTGGTTATTATTATTACACTGTGATAAATAATCTTGAATATAAACATGATATATTTTTTTCTTTCTTCGTTCACAATGTGTGCAAAACAAAAGTATTGTAATCGTTAAAAAAAATCGACCTTGATCAAAAATCCCAATTTTAGAAATTTGTCTGTGAACGCGATAACTCAAAAAAATTTTTCAGTTAGACTGATGAAATTTGGTATTTGATCTTAACACCAAATTTGGTAATTTCTATTAAATTTTAGACGAAATGCATAGAAAGAAAATCTGTCTGTCCGACAGTCCGAGTAGAAATGAATACGATAGCTAAAAAAACGTAAAGAACTTGATAAATAAAAAATTAATGCACAGATTAGCGTTCAAAATATAGCTTTGTGTCAAATTTGGAACTAAATCCATCAAAGAGATGACCGTCTGTCTATTTGTACTCTTGTATGCATACAACCGCGGTAAATAAAAAAACTAAACAACTCAGTTGAATAAGGTTCATAGTGTTAACATTTAAAGTGTAGATCTAATCAAGTTTATCAGAGGATTGATAGCCTGTAGACCGGCATTTTCATGCATGTGATTATAATTACTCAATAACTGAAAGTCCTAAATAAATGAAATTTATGTGTTCTTGTGACTACAAATGTAGTTATGAACAAAATTTGGTTTCAATTTGATGAAAAAAAGACATACAAAATACATATAAAGTTTTCTGATAATTTTGTATTAACCGCTTTCCAGCGATTAATGGCCTCTATTTGAAAGAAAAAACCCCTCGCCAAATATTGCTTGCTAATATGTTTTTTAGTAGCATACGATTAATATCAAGTAATACGCAACAGAGATTGCATTTTGTAGTAACGAGATCACTTGTTTTTTCGAACAGCCAACCAGCCAGGCTTTCTATGAATGAATTTCGTTTGAAATTTGACAGAAATTTACAAATTTGGTCGTAATTTCATATAGAATATTTCATTTGTCTAGTTCAGAGAGTTTTTGAGTTGTCAAGTTCATACACAGACAGGCTTAGTGCCAAAAATATTTTTTTTATCGTATACAAAGAGATTTAAAAAAAATTAATCAAAATATCAAATTCGATTATTTTTTTTACGATTATAATATTTTTCTAATATTTCGTATACAAGAATGTAAAAATAAAAATGGATCAATCATTTTTCAGAAATGAAACAAACAAGTAAAAAAGAGAGGATAAATTTAAACATTTTTCTTTAAAAAGATTTTATATAATCTTTAACTTATAGGCTATTTTGTAAATGAAGTATTCTCACCCAAAGAAGCACAAAGTCAGATTTCCCAAGAGTATAGTATCATATAAATAAATTTAAAATGCCTTCTGGACAAAATTAGTCCACAAAAAGATACAGAATTCATTTTTTTAAATGCTGAATTAATTTTAGGGCATGGAAATATATACAGTGGTGGCCCAAAGTGTGGACATTTTTTGAAAGTTTCATGTTTTTCAACTTTGCATGCTTGCAGAATATATTAATTTTCACTTAAATACAAATGTTTATATATCAAATTGTAGGTAATTTAATGCAAAATTTAATAAAAACAGTATTACAATATCTCTATTACAAAAAAAGTTACGCTCATTTTAGTAAGATATATCTTAGATTTGCGTTTTTTTAAAGTGATACTTACACAATCAATACTTAGTAGGATAACCCTTATTTTTTGAGACAGCTTCACAGCGTCTTTTCATCGAGTGAACGAGTGTTTGGAGTTCATCTTTCGTAATCACATGATGTCAAGAATCAATTATAGATTCAATAAGTTGTCTTTTATTGGATGGACGTTTTTTTTTTTGTACAAGAATTTTCAAACGTCGCCGCAAATTTTCAATTGGATTGAGATCAGGGCTGTTTCCTAGCCATGGTATACATCTATGCCTTTATTTTGAAACCATGCTTTGAAACCATATTTTTGCTGTGTAGCATGGAGCTGAATCCTGCTGAAAAATAAATGGTGCTTTGTTGAGGAAGAAATCCTTGATGGAAGGTATCAATTTTGGTTCTAGGACAATTTCGATGTATTTTTTGCTATTCAGGATGCCATCAATCACTTGAATTCGGCTCACACCATCTGCAGACATACATGCCCAAATCATGGCATTTGTTGTTGTTTTTATAGTTGCTTCAATGCAATCAGGATGAAGCGCTTCACCTACTCTACGTCTCACGTATTTTCTACCATCACTACCAAAGAGCGATATTTTAGTCTCCTCGCTCCAGATTACTTGCTTCCATTGATTTTCTGACCATTTAATGTGTTTTTTTGCCCACTTAACTCGTTTTTTGAGCTGCTTTTGATTTAAATATGGTTTTTTCCTTGGAATTCTAGCTTGTAGTCCAAATCCTGATAACCTTCTTCTTTTTGTTCTTGAACTTACTGCAATACCCGCTGCATTCATTTCACATCTAATGGCATCTGATGAAATTTTTCTATCTTGAAGGCATAGCCGTTTAATTTTTCTATCGGCAGTAGCAGTTGTGCTTTTTTTTTCTGCCTGATTTGGCCTTATTTTCCACTGATTTCGTTTTTTCATAACGTAAACAGAACTTTCGTACACCAGAACAAGTCACTGAACCACCAACTTGTCTTGCAATTTCAGCATAAGTGAGGCCATTTTCTCTCAATATGACAATTCGGCTTCTTTTTGTAGATGTCCAATCAGTTCTTCTTGTTGGTGTTGTTTGTTTAAAATTAGTTTAATTAAAAAAAGGACTTAAAATATTCAAAAACAGCAATACTCTATTTAATTGTACTGGTATACATCATTCCGCAAAATATTTCCACAACAATAACTCTTTTACCATCCAAATAACCTAAATTATAGTTACAGACATTTGATGGGTCCTCAGAACAGTGTTTGTGATTGGCTAGTATGCTTTTATTACAAAACATGTCATTATTCAAAACTATTTGTTTTTTGTTCTACTAAAATGAGCGTAACTTTTTTTGTAATACAGATATTGTAATACTGTTTTTGTTATTAAATTTTACATTGAATTACCTTCAATTTGATACCAAAACATTTGTATCTAAGTGAAAATTAATATATTCTACAAGCACGCAAAGTTGAAAAACATGAAACTTTCAAAAAATGCAGACACTTTTGGCCACCACTATATATATATATAAAAGAAAAAAGTCCTCGAGTAATGGTATAATGACAAAAAGTATTTCTTTAATACACTTTAATGCATATAATTATGATAGAGCTATAATGATATTTTTTTAATTTTCTTTCTTTCATTCGTTTGCATAACACAACATCTGTTACTTCTTAAGAAAATTCGATTATATATTCTATTGTAAAATAAGACATATATATCTTTTTTTTTTCCTTTTTCATACAAACTGAACTAATTTTCTTACTCCAGAAGGATTTTTATGAAACCTATTACCACTGGAACAAGTTCCATACTCAGAACTTTATTTTCATAACCAATTGAGACAAATAACGGTCAATCTAATTTAAATGTCTATCTTCTAGAACATAATGATCCAAATAAAGTCTGCATATTGATGAAGTTTGCATAGTTTCAAGGAAAATTCTACGCCAGAAACGTGTTTTGTTTAATTTTGGTGCGTTAAAATTTGTGTCGTAAAATTCGGTGTATTTCAAAATTTGTTTTGATAAAAAAATATTTATTGCCACAAAAGATTATCAATTTACCTGTATATAAAGAAAAATTAATGATATAAAATTTCATGAATATTGGAGAAATTGGAAAAAGAGAAAGCAATGATTAAAAATGCCATGCCAAAAATTTAATTAAAATCATATTAATCAGTTTATTTTCTTGAATAAAACAAGCTTTCCATTTCAAAAACTCATGACAAAAATCAATTAGTTGTGATATTTTGAAAGAGTATTCAAAATCTGTATTGATCCGAAAGTGAAAAAAAAAAGAATATATATTTCACAACACTTCATAATATTAAATCTTTTTTTATTTGCGAGGAAAAAACAAAAGAATATAATACATGCTTTACTTTTTTCTTCTAAGTAAGGCAATAAAGCAAATTTATCTTGTTTTTTTTATCTAATAGTAATTATTCTTTGCAAAAATATGTTTCTTGTTTCAATTCGAGCAAAAAATTTTCAATTTATTGATAATTTACAATAAATTTTATCCTTAAGTCAGTTACCTATTGAATGAAGTAAAAAAAAATTCAGTCTCAAATATTATATTCAAATCCGCTAGATTGTGCACTCTGCTAAAGTTCATTACTATATCAAGAAAATTTAAACATGAAAAGGAATATTCATTTCCATGTAACTTAAGAACATTTATTAGCATTCAAAGCTATATATTTATGTTACATTTGAGATTTAGAAAAAATTTTTTTTAAGGAAATTGGAATCCTTAGATCGAAACAACGTAGCACTGTATTTTATTTTTGAAAAATTATCTTTAATTACATAATGCAGATAATTCGCACGTAGAAAATTATTAATACCATCACTATGCGCATGTATATACAAAATAACTAAAACAATAGAATATATTGTTATAAAATGTATATTGAAAAAATTAAAATTTTAAAGTATTAAATACTTTTATTTAAACATTAAATGCATATTTAAAATTTATTAACTTTATGTATAAAACTTGCATGTAAATAAAAATTTTATTTCTAATTATAAAAGTCATATTACTAATTAGTATTTTCATAAGTTTTAAAGCAATATTTAAGCACAAATGTACAAAATAGTACTCTCCAAATTTTTTGAGAAAAAGCTATAAGATTTTGATCAATATTTAATTAAAATTTTGAAAAATCTGGCAGTTGTATTTTTAACGGTCTGCCACGTAACACATTTAATACGAAATTTACATTATGCATGTTGAAATTTACAGATAGTTTAGCAACCAATGAACATTATCAAATTAAAATTGTTAAAGATAAAAAGTTTTTAAAAATCAATGAAAGCAAAATATAAAGACTGTTTTTATCATATTTCTCATCAAACGATTTTAATTTCTAAAAATTGTTAGTCATAAATATGATTTTTATAATTTTAATTCTATCAAAAATCTTTAACTCTCCATAAAGTTGCTATTTTTGAAGAAGAAGATTTTTTATAGATTTAAAATTAAACCTTCTCAAACATATTTTTCTTTTAAATCTTAAACATTAAAAGCAATTGGGCATTTTTAAGGAAAAAATTATTGCCAAATTTTATTTTTAAATTGAATTTTTTATGGTATTTTATATCAAACAAATCCATTCATTGTTGTTTGCCTGTTACATTTTTTAGTTTCAAAAATTAATCATTTTGTGCCACTAATTTAATTTTTATATTTCGAAGTTAATGATTTAATAAAAAGTTACTTCAATTCAGCTACAACTTGAGCAGGAGCGGTGCATGCATATGTACTGTAGTACACAATTTTTTTTCCTTTTATAAATTTAATTATCATTTTATCTTGTAATAAATATTTAAATTTATTAACAATTAAATTTTATATTAAATGTTTTTCGTCTTCAAAACTGAGGCAGGAAACTAAGTATCATATCCGTTGGTTTCACTATCCGGAGATTATACCTAAATGATTTGCGATTTTTCTCCACTGCGCATGCTCAGATTCAGAATGCAAGGTTTCTCTACCATGCTGAAAAAAAGTGCAACTAAAGCGTAATGGAAGCATAATCTATACTTATATAAAGCTCAATGTGTGTGCGTGTGTGTGTGTGTGTGTGTGTGTGTGTTGGCGCTCTACAGGCCAGACCGTTTGACCTACAGCTACCAAATTTGGCACATGTATACCTTAGAGGTCGGGAATGTGCACCTGAGTCAATTTTCTTGAATTTGTAATTAGAATTTTAATTATTAATTAAAAGCTAACTTTCCCGCCAAAAAAAAATCTTTTCATTTTCTCCACCGCCATATGAGTAAGGCTTCAGTTTTTTTCCCCCACACTAATGAGGCTAGGGTTAACATTTTTCGGCCGATTATTTCGAACGATTCTGTTTATTTTCTTAATGTTTGATGCATTTTAAATGGAACATAGTTAATTAATCGATGTGTCAGATTCATTCTGAAGTACTTTTGAATTAAAATAAAACAGAATAAAGGAAATTAAAAATTTCTGATTACTAATTTCTAGTCGATAATAATGAAACAGATATGTGAAAGAAGACTTTTTATAGCAATTAAATTTAAATGAAATTTGTTGCAATTCAAATGATTTTTTTAAAATAATTTTTATTAACTAATGGAGAAGAATCTGAAAGGAAAGTTTTAAAAAATTCTCTCTTCCAAAATTATTCTGCTCAACCTATTTGCATTAAGATTCATGGTTTAAGAAGCTTCGACATCGAATAAAACATGGAATTACAGATCTCGCAACATATCAATAATCATAGTCCCAATTTTAAAGTATACAGTATACCTTCAGACGGATATAATAAAATAAATTAATAATTTTTTTCCTTCTCAACTTTTGTTACTACATCAGAACCTGAATTTTGTTTTTTAACATTAAAAAATTTCGCAATATTTTTTTCAAGCGCTTTGGGATAAGTGACATGTAAGCTGTTTCAATTTTATCGAATTAAATAGTTTTCGATCTTTTTTGTATTGCAGACAAAACAAGAAGATTAGATAATGTATTTAGCAATGTTTAGTAATAACATTAAACCTCGTTTGATAATTTTTGGCTATCAAATGGTTCAAAGGAATTAACGACTACTAAAAATTTTATTTAAATGTTTTTTACAGTTTAGCCTTAATGGTTTGTTAATGAAAAAAAAAAAAGATCAAAAACTATTTAATTCGATAAACTGCAAGTAGCTATCATGTGGAATAAAAGCTGCTTCGACTTTATCGAATTAAATAATTTTCGATCTTCATTTTTTTTTTCATTGCAGACAAAACAAGAAAATTAGATAGTGTTTTTAGCAATTTTGAGTAATAACATTAAACTACGTTTGATTATTTTTGGTTACCAATTGGTTCAAAGGAATTAACAATTCCTAAAAATTTTATATAAATGCTTTTTTGTAATTTGGCCTTAACTTTAAAAACGTTAGTCTGGTACTTGGACCTTAAGTACTTTAAAAATTTCTAATTTTACAGACATACAATTAATTCTAATCTAGGAGTGCAATACCATTCTCATCACTGCGCTATGCATTTTCCTAAATTTCTGTCTATATTTTTATATATCCATTTCAATAACAGCAGAGTTTAAAAATCGATGCACTTAAAAAATTGCTTGATTCTGAAGTTAAACCTTAATTGTAAGTAAAACAAAATTTCAAAATTTTTATTAAAACTTATTCAAACATCGAAAAATAAATCCGATCTTCGTATCTTTATCATCAACAATGAAAATAAAGCCAGAAAGAAATATTAGTAGCAGCAATGAAAACGAATTTCATTTCAATAATGAAATATATTGTTATAAATTGGGCAGAATATAATTAAGAAGTAAAAAATATTATAAGTGAAAATATATTTTGAATTTTAAGTTGACTTACAAGTCATCTTTATTCTTTAAATTTGCTAAATTATCATAAAAAAAACGTCAAAATTTTGGTTCATTTTAATTTTTTTTAAATTATGACGAGGCACATATTTGCATCACTCAAAAGCATATACAGTGTCTCACAAAAGTGATGGGACACTTGTGCTTTACAAAAGGGAACTGTAAAAAAATAAATTAAAAAAACATGTACAAATTTTTTTGTGGGTGTGTTTCATACTTAAATTTAGTAGCAATTATTACATAACATACATTTTGTCAAAATATTAAAATATTAATTTAATAAAAATACAATTGTTTAGAACGGAGCAAAAAATAGCTCACATAAGTGATGGGACACCATTATATATGCAACAAAAATCGTCTGAAATAAGCAATAAAAATATTTTTGGTGGTTTTATTTTTACTCAAAAGCAATTGGCAATAATTTATAAAATCGTCTGCAGTATTACACACCAGTTTGTTTAGGAATTTTTGTATTTTTTAGCTCTGTGCAGCCATGAATGCTAAACGAAAAGAAACTTCGCCTGAAATTCGAAAATTAGTTATTAATTTGCATATGGAACGTGGAAAATCTATTAGAAAAACTGCTGAAACAGTTAACTTGAGTCATTCAACAGTTTTCAATATCATTAAACGATATAAAAAGAATCATATTATTCAGGATAAAAGAAGACCTGGCCGACCATCAAAGCTATCCAATGGAATAAAGCGAATTATCGTTCGAAATATTAAAAAAAATCCAAGAAAGAGTGCTCCTAAAGTTTCTGCTGATTTACAAGCATTATATGGAATAATTGTTAATCCTGAGACTATTAGAAGGGTAATTCGATCTGCTGGATATCACGGTAGAGTAGCCAGGAAAAAATTCT
The DNA here is from genome assembly GCA_026543865.1 of Argiope aurantia. Classification (NCBI taxonomy): domain Eukaryota; kingdom Metazoa; phylum Arthropoda; class Arachnida; order Araneae; family Araneidae; genus Argiope; species Argiope aurantia. Next base: position 99,595 of record JAPMOR010066351.1, read on the forward strand.
TCGTAAGTGAAAAGAATAGAAAACTCTGATTAGCTTTCGCAAAATCCAACATAAATAAGAATTCTGATTACCGGAATTAAGTTATATTTGCTGATGAGAGTAAATTTAATATATTTGGTTCTGACGGTAGAATCTTGGTGTGGAGAAAACCCAGGGAAGAATTTCGCAAACAGAACTTGGTGCCAACAGTAAAACATGGTGTAGGAGGTGTATGTCGTCCGCTGGAGTTAGTAATCTTTTTTTTATTGACAGTATAATGGATCAGTGCAAGTATATTGACATTTTAAAGCAAAATTTGAAATCTTCAGCACGAAAATTGAACCTTCATAACGATTTTAAATTCCACCAGGACAATGACCCCAAGCACACTGCTTTGAACGTTAGACTCTGGCTGCTGTATAACTGTCCTGAAATAATAAAAACACCACCACAATCTCCAGACTTAAATCCCATAGAGAATATTTGGCAAGAATTGGAATCAAGAATTCGCAAACACACCATTTCTTCAAAACAACAATTAAAATCGGTGCTTCAAGAAGAATGGGGTAAAATCACGCCAGAAATCACAAAAAAATTAGTCGAAACCATCCCAAGATGATTAAATCATGTTTTAAAAGTAAAAGGAAATCATACAAAATATTGAAACCTTTTAAAAAGTAAAATTTTTGGATAAATATTTGATGGAAATGTAAGTGTCCCATCACTTATGTGAGCCATTTTTTGCTCCGTTCTAAACAATTGTATTTTTGTTAAATTAATATTTTAATATTTTGACAAAATGTATGTTATGTAATAATTGTTACTAAATTTAAGTATGAAACACACCCAAAAAATTTTGTACATGTTTATTTATTTATTTTATTACAGTTTCCTTTTGTAAAGCACAAGTGTCCCATCACTTTTGTGAGACACTGTATGTGCCAAATCTCTAGGACAAAACGGCTGTCTTGTAGAACCCCAAATCTTCATCTTTATTAATACTAAATCTTTAATTACTAATTAATACTAATCTAAATATTATTAATACTAATCTAAATATTAAATTATTAATATTAATCTAAATATTCATCTTTATAAATACTAAAAATTAGGTATTAGTTAAAATTAGTTTCCATATTGATAAAAAAATCATTTTAATCTTCCATCTGCTGTCATTTTATTTTTCATTTATAGCTGAGTGAATCGCTATAAATGTAGTGAAGAATAAAGGAAAAGAAACTGCAAAACGAATTTGGGGTTTTATTTTTTATTAATATTATTTAATTAAAATTCTCACTATTTGCAGTAAAAACGTTACAAATTTATTAATTAAATATTAAACTACCGAGATCTAATGAAAACGATAAAAAAATATGTATTTGGGCGAAATATGTATTACTGCGTAATGATCGGTTAAAAGTTACCGCAGTCCTATGATTACTTAAAATGCCCAAGGGAAAAAAATAGTTTGGTACATATGAAGATTAATGTAAAGCAACAGCAGCTATTAAAAAAAATTAAAACATAAATTTCTGTGTATCTCGCACTGCTCGAGATTAAATTAAAGTAAATACCACTTCTGTAAACATATGCCGTACATGTAAAGGTTTTGTTAAGTGGTTTCAAAAATCAACTATTTCTTTAACATCAAAGTTTAACACAAACGAAGTTTTTTCTAGCTAATTAGGGAAAGCGAATTTTTCTTAATTATTTTACAAAGAATCTTTTTAATAAATGTATTTTTAACATCGAATCATCACCATTGCTAATAAACCTTTATTAATACTCTAATGAGCAAAAATATATAAAAAAAATATTCTATTGTTGCCATCGAATTTGACGTCATTTTGTGAAGAAAAAAAAATGTTTCTATTATTGTTTCTTTTTTTCTTGCCCGGAGAAGATTCCGTCTCTAATGTTTTCTTTCCATAACAGAAAACATGCGTCATATTTATTCTGCTATTTGTTCTTTTTACTTTTTTTATTTATTCCCCAAGAATATAACCATGCTACGCATTTCTTTATCAGGTGTTTTCCATCGAAAATTACATCACCCAGATCATTCCAGCGTAGAAACAGATGGTGTTTAACGTGATTGGACGCAACGAATTTATCTTTTGTGGAAACAAATAGAATAAAGTGCATTTGGTTCTTTCAGCCATTTTGCAATGAAGTGTTAATCGCGGAAGGAAAAGATTATATCTATATTTAGATACCATCCGATTGTTGATAATGTGATCTTAAGAATGCTCGAAATGTAATAATTAAAAAAAAAGATATAAGATAAATATTTGCTTTAAATAGACGGCATTGTGAAGAAGGCATTCTGTTTCTGATAAAGCCAAAAAACCTCTTCTTAAACACTAAAATATGAAAAAAAATCGTTTGATAAAGAGTATAACTTATCTTGGAAAAAATATAAATAAATAAATGTGTCTTTTGCATGCATTTTAAATATTCTGAGAGTCCTATAAATTAGGTTTTTTTTGTAGGTTTGTTTTCGTATTTATTTATTTACAAAAAAAAAAAAATTATTCAGGCGATTCCAATTCTGTTTACTTATACAAAATATACATTCTTTATTTCTCCTCCAAATCTTGAACAGGTCTGAATCATTTACATATTCATATTGTTTGTTAAAAACAAATTACTTATTGAAAACAAATATTATAAATAATCCTTTATTCTCGGAAAACATAAGCAGTGAAACACTCGACAAACCTCATCTCTTATCTCTCCAATCGCTTCTTAAAACAGATTTGAATTCTTATTCGTTATTGCGATGAATAGTTTTATTATTATGTTTTCAGATGCTTCTACATTTCCTAAGATTGATAGGATTATAAATAAATGTAAGGTTTATTCATCCATATTTTTTAATGTTTATTTTACTTGTTGAAACTATCTCATAAGTGTATTTAAAAAAGTTTTCTGAGTAGTAAAATTAGCAAATATTGTTCACAAATTTCAAAAACAATAAAAAAGTTTTTTAAAAAACTGATTTTTTCCTAATTTTGATTATAAATAAATATTTATGGTAAATTAAACGACATTAATTTATAAATATGAAAAAGGAACTATATTTATTTTTAAAATAAAAAACTGATAGAAGTTTTAAAAACGGAAAAATTTTGTACAGAAGAAAGCTTATTTAAATTTTTTTTCTGAATTATTATTATTATTATTATGAACAATTTTGTTTATTTTTAAACATCACAATACTAAATATCACTGAAGAAAACATAGCCGATATATAGCAATTTAAGCAGTTTGTGGCCCTAAACAGTTCGTATTATCTTTTAAAAAATTAGTGAACTCATTTTCACACTTAATTTCACAGTTTTAATTTATTCTATGTATTAATTATTTGTTATAAGTTGCTATTTTTATTAACTTTGTGAAAATGCATATGTAGTTATTCATTATATTATTTATCTCATGGTTATGATGCATCTGCATTTGTATATAGTATTATATTTATATATATACAAATCGTTGGGCATTTATAAATACTGAAAAAACTTAAATGTTTTAAATACCGTGAACATTATGAATTAAGTAGAAAACTAATCAATCGTATTTGACAAAATATTAATATTATTTATATTATGCTAATTTTTTTTATAAATCATAAACTACATGGTGGAAAAAACTTTGAGACCACATGTGAAATTGAAAACTTTTAACTTTACTAAAAAAAGATACATTAAATAGTATATACAATACAAAACCATAAAAATTTCTTCATATTATTTTATAAAGAAATTAATGTAATTATACATTATACTCAAATGATTTTTTTTCATAACATAAAAGGGTGGAAAAAACTTTGAGACCACAAAGTTAAAAATGAATTAAATGTATAGCATTACAATTTTTAGTACTTCGTGTGTTTTCCTTTCACACGAATTACTTCTAAAAGACGATTCTGGAAGGTTTTTGCATGTTAGAATCGGTATTTTATCCCATGCTTTTAAAATAGCAGCTCTGAGTTCAGACACAAAATAATATTGTTTACCATTTTCATACACCATGCGTGCAAGGATATCCCACATGTTGTCTAAGGGATTGAGGTCCGGACTTTTGGCCGGAAAATCCATAAAACTTATATTATTTTCAGTTAGCCAAGCAATAGTTGAAGCAGACTTGTGCACTGACGCATTATCTTGTAGCAAAATCAAATTTAGATCCATAAGTTCATCTCTTAATGGAACAAAATTGTTCGCCAGTATATCTTGATAGTCAAAAGAGTTCATATTACCTTTAGTGAACACAATATTAGTCTTACCTCTAGCACTGAAACCTGTCCAAACCATGAGGGATCCACCCCCTTGAACTCGCTTTGAAAAATGCGTAGCATCCTATCTCAAATCATGCCAATACTTTCTTAAACCATCAGGTCCATCTAGGTTAAATTTCTTTTCATCCGTGAACATTATTTTTAGCCACAAGTTGAGTTTTAAAACATTAGATATTGCAAAGTTCAATCTTGCTGCAATATGACGTTTTTCAAGTCTGGGTTTACTTTTGAATTTTGCATATTTGATGTTTTCTGTATTACTCAAAATATTTCTAACTGTTCTAGCCGTAACTGGAAGCTTAAGTGTCGATTTTATTGCTGCAGAATGTGCATTATCTTTAACAGCCATCCTTATAACACCTCTTTTCATTCTGATTGAGAGTTTTGATGGCCTTCCTCCTCTATTTTTTGTACTATATCTGCATGGATCTGAGAGAAAATGATGAACTACAGCTTTAGACCTCTTGATTTTGCTAGCAATTTGCCTTTCACTCATTCCGCTTCCGCGAAATGCTAAGATTTTCCCTTTTTCAATTTCAGTCAGTAATTATCCGCTACCCGTAGTCTCAGTTGCTTCAACACTCAAAGAAATGATTAAAAAGTGTTTCTTTTCAGTCTCACAACTGTCCCGCACAAAATCGTGCAAAAGTTACGTCATCTTATGCAAACAATCACTCTTTAAAACTGGTCTCAAAGTTTTTTCCATTTCATTACATTACACATTTTTCCTTTATAGCTACAATAAAGGTATTTTAAATTTTGAATTCATTTTTTTATTTATTACATTTTATATATAAGTGTAAATGTAAATTACAAAAAGGATTTGCATTTTTGAATGCAAAAAAAAAAAAAAAAGTTCAGTGGTGGTCTCAAAGTATTTTCCACCACTGTATTATTTATTCGACAACTAATTTCGAGTTCAATGATACTATTATCAGATCATTCAGTCTTTCTTCAGCTGTTGGCAATTAAATGTATGCTTTTATCAATTTCAATCTTGAAAACACCTTTCAGAATTGGCACTGAACTTGACAGCGCTATGAAACTGTTCCAAGTTATAAATAAATTTAGATCATTGTTTTCTAATTTATGTTAACATATAAATGAGAGGACATCAACTACCAAACTGTTCTCGAAAATTCATTATATTATTACTTGTAATTTATTATTAAATCTGCTCCGTTAAGAATTTTTGAATGTAAGGCAGAGGTTCTCGACATTTTAAAAATTTTTAACACTTAATTAAAAGTCACAAATAAATGCACCAGCATAAAGACATTTTCCAATTAAAAAAAACATACATATCTTATTATCTCTTAAAAGAATCTAAAATGTATCTTTAAAAAATGCTTAAATAATCAAAGAATAAAACATTTTAAATATATATTATTCAATTACATTCCTAAATACAGAATTTATATCATAATAATCTATTTAATATTTCATATGAATTAAAATTGTTAAGTATTATATGTAAGAAATGGTTTATTAAGGTAAGTAACTACGTTAAAAAGTTGATTTTTTTTTTTTTTTGCGAAATAATAAATTTTTTTTATTTAATATTTTTAATACTTGAACTGATTCTTTTATAAAACCTTTAGAGCTTTGTTTTCAGTCTATGTTTTGAAAAATTATACCAATTTTTATATTGCTATTTTACATCTTTAGATGCTATTTTCTCAAATTCTAATCTCTGATAGAATTTTCGTAGGAAAAGACTCACGAATTAAAATCTAATGCATATTTTTTGTACAAATTTGGCATAATAATTCCTCAATATGTTCTGCAGTTCCTGAACGAAAGAATAAGTGTTCTATCCATTTATACATATTTTATAGTTGTTTTATTGCTTCACAATGTGAAAAAACTGAAATGTCATGTACTTTATCAGTTAAACCCAATATTTAAAGAATGGATAGAAATATAGCTTATTTTTTAGTTCAGGAACTAGATAATATATTTCTTAAGTTATCTGCAAAGTTTAAAGTAAAAAACCTTTAAACTAGAAAATGTTTGCTTTATATATCTTTATAGCCAATTAAAGCCCTTTATTCCAATTTTTAAAAAACATTTGTCATTTAACTCGTACATTTTGGTTTCATAGATGTTTGTTTCAATCTTTTTTATGCAAATATTCAGAAATATAACAATTTTTTAACGTTTTTCAAAAAATTCATTCTGAAAATAGTCATATACCTTAAATACTTTATATAATATATTATGTTTATTACTATATATTATATGAATAAATAGTAATAATACATAATATTAGATATTAAAATTTATTATTAAAGAGAAGGTTAATAAAAAGATTGAGCCTGTTTCATTTTAACCAAACCCGATATGTCGAGTTTTATATTCATTAATCAAGCTTAATTCGGGTTCAAGTTTACCGTGTCCTACATTTATTTTTAATTGACAGCAAAGCTGAAAATCCACTTTCGCAAAGATATGATGTGTTGAAAGGCATTAAAAATTTAATCGCTTTCTCAGAAATATGCTTATATTCATTTCTTTTTTTGGAACCAAAATTTGCGCAAAGCAACTTTTATGAACTAATTCATGAGATTTCTGCGTCATGAAATATCTAAAACTTGATCCCTTCCTTGAACTGAAATATTATCTAGCACAGTATTCCAAATTATATGCATAGTGGCCATCGCTATAGGTCTCAATTTAAGAAAAGGAGAAACAAAAACTGAAAAATATATACGTAATATTTGAATATAAAATATTAAGACAAAATGTTGGTAAGAGTTGCGATATTACATTCATTTTGAATAATTATTTAATTTTTTTGCTTAAGAATTGAACCACCAAAAATAATGTAATGTACCGTTAGTAGTATGTAAGGTTGAGAGTCGCTAATATAAGGCATATCACAGAGAGGCATATTTCTACAATTTAGATGAAAGAACGGCAATCTGGGGCTAATAGAGAAAGTTCTTTTTTGCTATAACGCACTTCTTGTATCGGCTTACAATAGAAATGATACAATATATTAAATTAATTTAAAGTGGTAAAAAAAATCTTCCAAAACATGTTTGAAATAAAACATCTTTATCTTCGAATACTAGTGCAATGAAAATTCTTGTACAGCTAATGAAATAATTCGTTTTAACATTTTGGAATGTTAACAGTTGTATGTAAAAATTAAATACATAAACATTGATCTGAAATTGTAGAGAATATTCATAAAAATGTGTTATTAATAATATGAACACAGAAAAAAAATAATAATCTTATATTATTTTCATATTGCAAAAAAAAAAAAGACTCGTAACTTTCTTAAATTATTTGAGTATACTCGATGGAAAAAAAATGGATTTTCAAAACTGATTTTACCAGAAAAAATAATTCAGAATTCTAAAAGAAAAATAAATTTTATTTCTAAAAAAATGAATATAAATTTTTTTTGGTAAATTTTTCTTCAAAATCCGTGTTCTGAGAGGTAACATGACAAAATTATAGAACTACTAAAAAATACTTTTGAAGAAGGTTACAATTTTTAATGTCAAAATCAAATTTAACTCAAAGGTCCAGTTTCGTGTTTTTATAAAAAAAAAAAGCAACACAATAAATGTTAGGTAAAGAAGAAATTACGCAAAATAATTCTCCTTCAAAAGGAATGACAGTTGTCGTTTATTCTGACAAAAACCATCTGTCATTTTTGTTTTGAGAACCTTTTTTATATGTATGTATATATGTTTGAATTGCATGTACGCTTGAGTGGCCATCATAATTCTGAAATCATTGAGGATTTCATGCATTTTTATTTCATTAAAAATTGATTTAATTCATAACTGAATCAAACCTTGGATACCTTCTTCATGGTTGATAAACTACTCGCACACCTACTTACTCTGAACAGTGACCTCCTTTGTATCTTTTGAGTTGTAGCATTGTAGCGATTGTTGCAAGCAATGCTAAACTTGACATTTCCTCATCTGCGGTTAACCACTACGCCTGTATCATTTTGTTTTTACTCTTCAGTTCGGGGAATGACTCACGGGTTAGTGGCCATCAAATGGTTAACCTTCAGATGCAACAATGCCCACAGAAAACTAGACAGAATTAATTATAACCAACATTTAAAAAAATGTAAAGGATATTCGAACCTCTATTCCTATAATCATATAACGATTTTGGTTTATTTCCTTTATCTTTATTTTGTTTTTAAAATTTACTCTTAATTATATAGTACAGTGTAAAATACACATTTGTAGAACAATGTAAAATGTAAAACTAAAACGATGTGTTCTTGTAAAACATACTTAAAAATATTTTTTCTATGTTAAAATTAATGGGTGAAAAATGAAAGAAAATTAATTTAGTAAGAAAACGATTTTTCATTTCAAATTCTAAAAATTATTCAAAAAAATCCTTTTAAATTCTAAAAAGAAAGTGAATAGTTAAAAAGTAACTGTCAAATTTCGTGATTCTTCTTCCAACAATCTATCCTGCAGTGGGATTTTATTCATTTTTCCATCATTCTGATTGATTCCATTGATAGTACGCCAAACTGTCATGTTAAAAAATTTATTTTACTGACAACATTTTCATAAACATATTTATGAAACAACATATGAGGATGCATGTTCACGTGCATGCTTGTTTGCTAATATGCAAGTTTGGTTTCCGATCTAAAATGTTTACATTTTATGCACTGTCTTGATAGGAAAAAGAGAAAATGTAATTATCAGCAAAAAAAGTTCATTCTTGGATTTTGATAAATATCTACAGTTTAAATCCCCCCAAATATTTAAAATAAAAACTTTCTTTTATTTTATAACTAGCCGCCTTTGGCGACCAGCCGGTTCGCCAGTATTACCGCTCGCTACAATTTTCAATTAAATATTTTAAGTAACTGGTCTCTTAATAGATTCTCAAACAAAACATTTTTAATCTTCAAATTTTGATAGTCATACCAAACTTATACTGTTGTTTAGATCGTTTCGTTCAATTTACTATATATATTTTGCTAATTTGTTGCCATTTCCGGTAAAACTTCAACTTTAATTTAAAGTGGAAATGATGAAATTGCAATTAATATAAAGATATTTTTTAATAAAACCAAACGTTTTATTTTATTTATCATCTTTATTGTTATTTATTTATTATTATTATTATTGAATATGAGTATTGCGAACAGAATCGCTCGGTATTTAAGTGTTATGTGAACTACAAAATATTTTTCATAATTCATGTAATATCTCAAAGAATAATTCAACAAAAACTTCTCAGATTCAGCATAAAATTCAGTTTTTAGTTTTGCTTTCAAAAGGATTGAAAGGAAATCAATAATAATATTTTGTTCCGGCCTATAAATATATTTCAAAAACTATGAAGTCTAAATTTAATGCAGTAAGGTATCATGTTCTGAGAAATATTCTGAACACACCAAATTTTAAATAAATGAATGAATGTTTCTATTTTCTACGATCAACTAAGACTTATTTATGAAGTTTTAAATGTTAAAAATTTAGAAAAACTCAACATTTTCATAATCTTAGGCCATTTAATCTTGAGAAACCTGCTCACTGATTGGCGTATTTTCTTTGAAACGATCGATGGAAAATCTAAAATTATCCTTTTTTTTATTGAATAGTGATATTCAAATTTTCATTAATCAGTCAGTTTAAGTGATTGATTTAGTTGATTGGAAATTAACTCCTTTTATTTCAAATATTAGTGTTTCAAGAACATTTTGTTAATCGTGATTTCCACAGCAGAAGCCTTATGTAAAATCAAAAATTCGTTATTTATTTGAGCATTTATTGAATCAAGTTACATAAAATATAATCATTTTCCATTTAGACCATTTTAGCAGATCTGTGTCTTACTAAAGGTTTACAAATTACCTGTGTGGTTCCTGATTTGAATGGATATCCTGTTCACATTAATCAAAACTTGCCTTAAAATAAAACTGATTTATTGGATTAATAATACAGAGAGAGTAAAAGATCAGAAAATAATTTTTCTTGAATTTGTTTTTTAGAAAAAATAATATTTCATATTTGTTTTATTTCCTACAGACACATGCTGAAAATTATATTTTTGCAGATTTCATTTCCAAAAAGATTAATTTATTTTTAATTGGAGCTTTAATCAATGTGATGCAACACTTTTTAAAAAGCTAATTTTTTCCCATGAATGCGAAACGTGCTCGTGCAGCTTAAATTTTATTTTTATTTTGTACGAAAAAAATTGTTGAAAAATATAGTTAAAATATTTATTTAAAAATTCATTAAAAATAGAAATTTAATTTTAAGGTTAAAACATTGCTATCCTTTAAAAGATACATTTTTGATCTTTAACTTTATGTAAAAATATTTTTTGTGCGGTAATATTTTCGGAAGTTATAGCAGAAACAATCCAAAATTTTGCTTAATTTTTAAATAAATAAAATTCTAATTCAAAATTCAAAACAATAACCCCCAGGTGCACATTCCCGGCCTCCAAGGTATACACGTGCCAAATTTGGTAGATGTAGGTTGAATGGTCTGGCCTGTAGAGCGCCAACACACATACACACACACACACATACACACACACACACACACACACACATTGAGCTTTATTATAAGTATAGATAGATTGTAATCTGTTGACACTATAACTAAAAAATGTAACAAGTTAGACTAGACATTCTCAAACTTAAATTTTGTACCTAATGAGTAAGAATTTTTAAAAAATGTATGTTGATGAAGATATTAGACGAAGAAAGAAATATGTTTTCATATATCGCAAAAACATTTCAGATTTGGAATCAAATATCTTACATTGCAACTCATTTAAGAGCATAAATCGTTCCCAAATCTTATTCTTAATGCGAAACATTTGTTAAGGGAAACAATTTTTTTCTGTAGGAATCCATGTAAAATAGAACTAAATATTTGGAAAGAAAAATACGCAACCAAATTCATATCAACACAAATTGCCTTCTTCTTGCCTTCTTCTTCACAAGAAAATTTGTCTAAAAACATTTGTCTAAAGCATTGGCTTTGGAAAATTGTCTAAAACATTGGAAATTGGCGAAAATGAGACACAGCATTATCTTTCAATGAATTTATAACACGCATAGCTACTGCTTTATTAAGATGATGCTTCTGAATCTACGACGCAATAATTTCTCATATTTGCAGCATCTCCCTTATTTTAATGGAAGTTTGTTGCTCTACTGAGGCTATTATTTCCTCCTTTTCTGACTAAATCTAAGCCGCGCCATTTTGTTACAACACAGAATACAGTTCCATAAGCTCTTCGTTAGTTCTGGTTATGTTCTTGAAGAAATTCATCAATGCTATACACTTCTAGTTCCATAAACTTAACCAGAGACACAATCTTGTCGATTGAGGCTTCATGGGTATTTGCTCAAACCCCTCGAAGTCAGGTCCGACTGTGCTATTCGGCTAAAGCTTCTTTTATACAAAAATAAGGATTTTTTTTTCAAATAAGCTCTCAGCGCAGACTGATACGGACCATTCTAGAGATACAGACCACTTTTGCATGTTACGCATGTTGCATGTTGCATTTTGATGTACCTCGTCACTCGTTCTGCGTAACAAAGTTCTTAATTTTTTTTTAACATTAGGTTTTGCTTGTCAAACGAAATCACTTGTTATAGAAGATACTTCGTAAGAAAGGTACTGTGTTTACAATGAAAGAAAAAAAAATGAAATTGATATTACTCAGTTATATTTATTACATATTGATATACATTATACATTACTAAAAATATATATGATAAAATAAATAATATAAAAATCAAATATTATATTATAAAACTTTTATATTATGATAAAAACATAAAAACATTTGTATTATAGTATTTTGCACATAAGAATGCACTATATCAAATATTAACCCTTTGCACTTGGATGGTACCTCTCCCTCACCACTCAAGATGGTGCATCATTTTGACGTTTTATTTATTTATTTTCAATTTTGATTGTTAAAAACGCCTACAGAATGGTAAAAATATGTAGATTAATTTTTCAAAGAAATTAGCCTTAAAACAATCATATATATTTATTTTTCGGAGCAATAAATAAACCCTTGTATTAGGTGAATAATTATGTATAATTATTTTTCCGAGTGCAAAGGATTAATATTTTTTATTAACCCCTTCATATACAATGACGAGTTTGACTCGCGCACCGAATAACTGAATTTTTAATTTAAAATTAGCCATAATTTGAAAGCATTAAGTAATTTTAAATGCAAAAAATCACTTATAAAAGCTTTAATATCTTAATTACCATTATATTACTGTCGGAATTAAAATAATAATGAAAGTCCCAAATAGAGTATGTCATCTAATTTGGAAGTTAAGTAAAATCATAGGCCAATGAAGCATTAATGAAGATGCGTCATTCTATCTCCAATCAATGCATGAATGATACTTTTTCATTAGATTCAATTTCGACATATTAAGCTTTATCTTCATTAATCTAAAGAGTAAAATCAAATTCATGTTGCAACTGGGTGTTTTTTTTATTTTTAATAAATAGTATGATAGAAAATCCAGCTTTCCAAAGATACAATGAGTTGAAAGCGTTAACAGCTATCTCTTTTTATCGGAGATAAATATTGATAACAGAAATAAGATAACTGAATAATAAAGATTTAAAAAATGCTAAAGGGAACATAATTTTATATACATTTAAACCTTTAATTCAAAAAGTGTACTACCAAAAATGATTCATTGTAGCATTAGAAGTGCATGTATTATAGATTGAGAAACCTTGAACTAGATAAAATAAGTTTCATGTATGGTCCATACACAAAATTTGTGTCTTTGTTTCAAAATTTGGATGAACCTGGTAGCGAGAAATCTATTTATATTTTTCTGCCCGTTACAAATAAACATGAAATTTAGTATATTATTTTAATAATAAAATTATAGATATAAATTTAGGAGTGAATCCATTAGCGGGTTGACAGTCCATCAGTTTAGCCATCCGTGCGCATTTGAGTGTCATTATTAAAAAAAAAATAATCCAAAAGGTAATAAAATGAATTGAAAAATTTGATGATCTCTTGGCACCAAAATTTTAGATCAGCATCAAATTTGGACTGAATTAATCAAAAAGATCTTTTAACTGCATTTCGAAGAAGCATATAAATAATAATGCGGAAAGAAAGAGATAAAATATAACACTCTTCAAAAATCTGATTTTGAGATTTTTAATGAATTTCATGTTTTAATTTACCTAAATTCCCAAGAAATAGGCAGCTACGAAAAACTTAATGAATAAGCTATGCACATAAAATAGGCTTTTGGTGTTTTACAATAAAATTATAGATATGCAGAAAATTATGCAGAAAACCTGTAAAATATTCTAAAATACACACTTATTTTTTCTTCACTATATCATAAGGCTAAATAAAAAAAATATATGCTTATAAAAAATTTTTTTAGCTTGCGAGTGTGATTTTCGATTGCAGATATTTTCTTTCAAAGACACGTGATTAATTTTACCATTTTTTCACCTATGAATGTAATGATAGCTCTTACTCTAATTTAAGTCTTAATTAATTTCTTAAGTTTTTTTTAAAATTTAGCCCATATTAACATCATTCTTAAATGCTCTCTTATTTCCTGACCCAATTCCACTGTTTATGTAATTATTTTTAACACGCACTCTAAAAAAACTGATGAATTCAGCAGGTTCTTCCGCCCTGACGAAGGACTAAAAATCCCTAATGTTTACAACATTCTTTTAAAGATACCTAAGATTCCCTTCCCTAAATCGACAAGTCTCAAAGAAATCCCTATCAAAATCTCATTGTACAATCATTGAGGGAAAAATTTTGGTCACTTCTGCACTTATATCGTGATGCAGATTGACGCATTTCTGACCACAAATTTCTTTGTACGTAAACTATGTTTCTCAAGATAAAATAAATCAAAGTTTAAAAATTTCAAAAGTTTTTTTTTTCTCTTCGGCCATGGAACTGCTAAAATGTATTTGCATGAATATAGCTAAGCATAGATTCTTTTGCATATACCATTAATGTTCAGAAAGTACAATAAAAATTTCTAATTTAGATTGTATCAATTTGTATGCATTATGTTTATAAATGATCCGACAGCATATAACAACAATGGTCTCAGTTTATATGATAAATGGTCACATGACAAACGTAAGTGCGCCTTTCATGCTGCTGTACAAAATCTTACACAGTGCTGTGACATCACATTCTCTTTCCGCTTGAAACTATCTCAATTGCAAAATGCACAGAGATTTCTTTTTTGTGTGGCAAGATCTAAAATTAAAGCGCATTTTGTATGCATCATGTGATGATGATTTGACTTTATTACCCACAATTCAGAAAACGTTATTAGCAAATTCTATGCAACCTGGAAAAAATACTATTATCCAGACCATTTCCAGTATAATTTCCCTTCATAAAATTTGGAACTTCAAAGGGATATTCCCTGATGTTTAAAAACTTTTTAAATTATTTTAATTTCTTTCATTTTTTGGGGCAATGGAGTATTTCTATTGTAGTGCAATAACAACTTATAAATGGTGTTTGGATTTATGCATATAGTCGATAAGCTTTTGACTCACATATAAAATATTCTAATCTAATAACTGTAACGAAACATCTTGGAAAGAAGTACTGACATTTTGTCATTATTTTTTAAGATCTAAGAAAATGGGGAAAACAGCCTAAACAATTAGAATAAAATAATTACCAAAAAAAAGAGAAAACGTAATTATGTACTAGACATAGAGATATGGATCACTGGATGCGAATTACACATCTTGTATTTTTTGTCACCTTCAGAAAAGTTTAGAAAAAAACAGTTCATTCCAGTTTCTTATCTTTGAAGAATAACGGCCATTTTTTGCAATGCAATTAATTTGTAGCCAAAGCAGACGATTTCTCCCTGATATTTTATCAGATAATTTATTCTTTTCGTTGTTATTCTAACAAAAGATTTCGCTCTTTATTGCTCCTCTTGGGTAATTTTTTGCTCGAAAAGTCTTTTAGAATTATTTCAAGCTGCGTGACTAATTAAGAAAAAGAATTTGATTTTTATCAGTTCAATGGCCGCTAAAGAGTTGCATAAAATCTCGGTGTTTTCATTTGCTCCTGAGTGTCAACAATGCATGTTGACATTTTCATTTTTATCTGTCTGCCTTTTATAGCGAGTTTATTCAACTCTTTGGCTAAAAATAAAATGACGCAATTATCTGTAGAGATAGACACTTTTTTTAAGCCTAAATTAAAATGTACACTATTTCGTCAAATCTATTCGTTGTTTCTTAGACGATTATTAAGTATCTCGTGAGTTAAGACATTTTAGACCAAATATTAGTTAGCACTTACCGTAACGCACAAAATTGAGAGCTGCCAGTATACTTTTTTCGTTGCTTTTATAGACTAGAGTTTCAACAAAGAAAATCTTTTATAGATGAGTCAGCCAACTGAAACCCCGCGAAATTGTGCAACACTTAATTGTCCAGACCAGGAGATCGTAAAAGTGTCCTGATGTTTGCTATACTAATATAAACCATTTATTATTTAATAATTTTAAAAAAATGAATTACATTTAAGTTTTTAAAAGTTATGTTTTAAAGAATTTTTCCTCTCTGTATTTATTATGCATTGAATGTCGTTACACTAATATGAATGAATCTATCTGGAGAGAAAGGGATAAAAAATGCATACAAAATTTTTTAACATCATCCAATTTATTTGAATTTTTATAATTACATAATTAATGCAATTTCCAATTTTTTCCATTTTTTTTTTACCATTTTTTTTCTATTTTTATTTTTTTTTATTCCCCTCTTCAGGAGCTAAGATATAAGTAGTTCGGATTTTGGAAGTTCGGATTTTTTTTTTTTTTTCCTAATCTCTTGAACTAAGTTCTGAAAAGCCTAACATTAATAATATAAGTATATTGTTGCCATATTATTGTAGTTTTAAAACCAAAAAGCATTTACAATATAGCAATCTGATAGATAAATTAAAAATCTTTTAATTATTTGCTCCTAATTAGTTTTTTGTTTGTTGATATACACAGTGTCGTTAGAGATAAAATAATGTCCTCAGATTTTACTAAAGTTTTCGTATTAGTCATATTTAATTAATGGACAACAAATCTGATTAAAATTTTTCTGATGCTTCAGAATCTGTGAACAAAATTTGAAGTACTTACAATGTAATAAATATTTATAGCAACAATTTTCGATATAAAATTTTTTTCGTATAAATTATAATCCCAAATATATCTATTATCTATAATTTTATTTTAAATAAAAATGAGGAGATCTGTTGCACATAGGTTTCTTCTTAAAAAAAATCTCAATACCAAATACCAAACTTCAATCCAATCCAAACAACTACTCAATACCAAA
>JAPMOR010066351.1:116263-208254 GCA_026543865.1 Argiope aurantia
CCAAATACCAAACTTCAATCCAATCCAAACAACTACTCAATACCAAACTTCCCGACACTATTTTTAAAAATAGAAGAAGAAAAAAGGGGGGGAGGGGTAATATTTTCCATAAATTATTAATAATTTTAATAATAATAAAAATTTAATTAAATATTATGAATAACTTAAAAATATATTTATAGCATAAAATATTGCCCATTAAAAGAAAGGAGGCCAGTTTTGTACCAATTTTTAAGTAACTGGAAACCTCAAGACAGCCTTCAAGTCAAAGAAATATTTTTTCAATGACAATGGGGTAAGAAAAAACACATCTAGGTATCTCTTTTTCTCACTTTATTTTAAATTCATTTGCTAAAAAAAAAATCTTGGATATGTTGTTTTCTTCCAAAATCCTAGTCTTCCCCCCCCCAAGAAATACTCAGTCTTTAATTAATATCTTCTTTGTGCTTCATAGTATTTGCTTCAGCATAATTTGAAGATGCTGAATTGAATCTGAAGATGAAGATGATTGATTAGTTTGGATTTATTTCTATAGAAAATAGAAAAAAATTAAGCAGATAAACAATTAAATAGAATTTAGATAGAATAATTAACTTAATATTATTCGATTAAATTGCTTAATTTATTTATATAAGTAAAATAAATCTAAATCAATCAATAACAAGATAATTGAAAGCAGACTTCCCACAGCAAAAGCTGTCGATTGTTAATATTTATTAATTAAAATTGTATGTAATTATTATTAATTAAAATTGTCTGTAATTAGTATTAAACTTGATTTGATAATTTTAATTAATATTCATTAATTAAAATTGTCTGTAATTAGTATTAAACTTGAAAAATGCTTTATTTACAAAGAATTTTGTAATATGCTTTAGATAATCGTTTATATTCATCACTATAACAACGTTCAGTGATGAACGTTCAACGTTCAGTGAACGACATACTGTTAACATTATAAATGTCTACTTTACAGAAACCATTTCTTCTATTTTACATACATAATGAAACAAACCATTTCTTAAGCAAACATGTCTGGACATGATGTCTTGTAATCATAGGCGTAGTGAAGGTATAGAAATTTTGGTTTTAATCGATAGGAAACAATGTGTCTAAAATTCGGTTTTCTGGCATCTTCATATTAACCGCATCTCCGCGATTAATCGCCAAAGATGGCACTCTAATATTCTCTTTCGTAACTATCGTTCGCCAATGGAATACAGTTAATAATACTCAACTACGTATGTTTATTAGACCATAAGTGAGAAAGCTTGGGAAGGAATTTAAGGTGACCTGAAGCATCCATTTTCATCAAAATACAAAGCCTGATTTTCTTCTTCTTTTTTTTTTTTTTTTTAGAATTATAATTTTTTCTACTTATTTACCACCGGACTCTACACCACACCATTTCTGAAAGAGATTTCGCATTCACAACCAATTTTAGAATGTTATTATTCCAGTGGCGTATAATGATCGTCAATGCCTGCTTTAAGAATAGATTAACGTACAAAAACAGCTCATTTTTGCAATAGAACACGGGAAACGCAAAGTAAAGTTGCAACAGTGTGGATTGTTTGTCAGTAAATTGAATAGAAGAAAGGTATACAGTAGATAAAATATACAACATAGATTTAATCATATTACTATAACATAAACATTTAGTGAATTTACATTAGCGAAGCAACCCAATTACAAGAATAATAACAAGTAAAACATGCATCACTCAGACGATAATTCCTTAGAACACTTTTCATAGTTATTACTGCCTTTTACTTGCCATTATGGTATCTCTCATACTGCATACGACTTGTAATGATCTATTTAAACGATTAAGCCATTCTTCTATTGCAAATCTGAATTGGATTACATTTGTGTTATATGTTTTATTTCGTATATTGTTTACTTTTGCTTAATTAACTGACAGAAAGCCCCTTGCGTTTACAAATTTCTATTCGATTAAACAAGTATCTTTTTCTGTCTTTTTTTTTTTTTTTTGTATGCATTACTTTCCCTTAAATTTGTAAACAATCATTCAAGTCACTCTATATAATAACAAACAAAAAATTCCATGGAAAAATTTCTTTATTTTATGCTACTAACACTGTTTTTATATGTTTATTATATTTACTAACTTGTCTGATTAGATTATTTCAGAATAACCCTTGTTTACAAAATTTTATCAAATTATATTTATAGCTCAGATATCTTCCTACAGTTCCTTGAAAACTACTTTTTGTTGACAAGAGACTTGGCACTAAACCTAATTGAAATTTCTCCAAAAATCATTTGCTGTTTCCTTGGATGTTATTTTGTTCTAACTATTTTTCCTTATTATTGATTCACGAGTTAAGAATTATGTCCTGAAAGATGATTCTAGTTGAACTCAGAACACATTAGCAACTGACAACAAAATAATAATCTGGTAGAAATTTGTCTGCCGCTGAATGCTAAGGAGGAGGTTTTCAAACTCTCCCCCCCCCCCAACACCATTACTTACCACAAGCTGACTTTTTCATCCTTTCTCTGTTACTTTTCTCTTGAACAAACATGACAAATGAAGAGGTCAAGGACACACGCAGCGCTCATTTTTCTCCTTTTGAAGAATACAGGAGTATTTGCGATTCCGGTAACTAGACTTTGTGATGTAAAGTAAATGTTGCTGTAATTGACGAATCTTTTATTTACTGAAGAAAATATTTTTATTATAAGAAAAAAATATTAAATTGCTTTTGTTCTTTTAAGGTTTTGATAAGTTATTTTGTCATCTAGATAATAGCAAATATACATGTTACAAGATAGATCGTTCTGTTTCAATTTTGTTTCTTATTTTTTATTATTTTATTTTATTTATTTAAAAAAAGGAATAAGGAATTAAATGTTAATTGTAAAAAATATTCGTCAAATGACATTAATTCCACTCAAAAGTATTTTTTTAAAGACATTCTTTTATTTAATTTTGTGTTGTAGAGATAAGAGAGAAAATTTGAGATAAATATTAATTATTTTTTAGAAGAATATTTAATTCTTAATTCAATTAATAATATTTTAATTTTATTAGATATATTAATTTTATATCATTTTAATTTTTTTCATGTTCATTCTATGGCATTGCATTATATCTAAGTACCGATTGATATATTCTTCTTTGTTTGGAATAGATTACTTCGAAAACAAATTTTTTACTATTCGGCATTTTTATATATTTATTATACCGTATTTTCATAAAACAATAACAACTATTGACTAAATTTCTTTGATAATGCAGAAAAATACCATAAAATTTCAGTAAGAATTCATTTATGTTGATTCAACCATCTTTTAAAATAATGGTAAGCAAATAGAGAAAAACGATAAAATAAAGAAATAAAACTGGATTAATTAAAAAACTACTTCTACTTTTTGACAATAATTGTTTTGGACGTGAAATTTTACTACAAATAAAAAATACTTCTAGGTAAACTGGAAAGCAAATGTATATTTCTTTTCATATAAGTTACAGATTTCAAATTCCTTTGAATCCTTAGACCTTCAAAACCAACATGAATGTTCTCGAATACCCTCCAATTAATTACACCTCCCTCCCCTCGCATAAAATCGTAGATCTTGGTTAAGGCAGCAAATACCTTGCATGGCGTTCACCTTCGCACCAAAAAATGCAGATCTTTGAGATAAATCTAGCACTTTTATTGAATCTGTTTTGAGAATACGTGTTTTGGACATCCTTTTTTCAGATCGTTTCACACAAAAATTTGACAAATAAATAAATAAATAAATAAATAATTTTTAAAAAACCTACAATTGTAGTCTCAAGACAACATACCGAATTTCGTGATTTAAGTCACCGCATTTATGAATTATTGCATTTATTTGCATGAGAAAAAAGGAACGACAACTGGTCAACCACTTGGCATATTTGGTTCAAAATTTGATAGAATTTTAGATGCTAAACCAGTGTATCAAATTTTATTTATATAGCTCTTTCCGTTTTATAATTTTTGAGTTCATTTGTACTCAAACAACTGAATAGACAGACATCCTCTAAAAAGACACTATAAATATTAAATATATGTACCGAAATTCCTTCATCTAGCTCTCTTCCCTTTGTAGTTACCGTGTTAGAGCATATTCGAACAGCTGGGCAGACAGATTTCCTCTAAATAAATTTTTCACAAAATTTTACAGACATCTAGAAAATCGGTGTAAAGACTCTATACCAGTTTTCATCTATTTAGCCCAAAGCGTTTTTGAATTATCTTTGTCACAGACAGTTAAACAGACAGACATATTCTACAAATATGTTTTCGAACTGAGGGAAGTCTAAAACAAAGAAATTCGTCAAAATTTAGAATTTGAATTTTTTTTTGGCAATTACAATGCTTTTTTTATACTTCATATACGAGAAAGTAAAAATGAAATATTACATATGGAAGCAACCATAGATATTGTTTATATTGCCATCGAACATTTCAGTATTTATTTCAAAACAAATAATATTAATGTGCAAATATTATAAAAATAATATACAATTCCAGGCTTGTTACAAAGTTTATATTATTGAAAAGCTTTGAAGTTTTTAGTAAATGTCAAAATTTGTATTAATCGGCAAGAACTGAAAGTTTATCTCTGCTACAGAGAAATTCTTTATGATCTCTTCATTTTAAACATATTTAAAGAAATTAATTATCGTTTGCAAATATTCTTCTTTCAATTAAATGTAAATAATAACTTTTTATGATAAAATGTACAAATACAACCTTTGATTTTTCTTTTATATTGGTGGAACAAATAGTTTGCTTTTCTTAATCAATATTGGAATAAAGCTATTATCTGTTGAGCAATAAAATATTTCAGTTATAACTATTAATAGCAGTAAAAGGAAATTTATCATCACTTAAAAAATATTCCTCGGCACTTGTATATTAATCGGCAAACTTAAGGTTTAATCGCATGTTATTGGCGAATATAATCAATAGACTAACATGATATCTTTACCGGTCTTTTTTTGGGGTTAATCGCTATTAATCGGTTAATAAAAGTACCCATATCTGGATTAAAGCCATAACGGTTGTCTATTATTATTGCAATATTTTCAATACAGTACATTCTCAGTAAAGCGACAAATGTCAAACCAAAATCTATCAAATTAACAAAAGCTCCGAAATAACGAGTTTCATTTTAAAAAAATATCCAAAATAACTAAAAAAAACAGCTTATCAAAATTTTTAACCTGATCATTTTGACATAATTCTACATTAAATCTTTCTCCTCCCTTATTTTTATTTCATTTGTTTTCTTCAAGCTTTTAATCTCTTATCCACGTGCATTTAAATAACTTCAAACTATGGAAAAGTAACAAAGCAAAAGTTTTGTTTCATTTTTTTTCAAAACTTGCAACATTAATTATTCAGCAATTGCAGCAATCGAAAAACTTAAAAAAAAAATTGCTCGTTTTAATGTGGCGCGAATTTGTCTTATTTCATTTATTTTCCTATCGTTAATATTGAAGAAATTATAAAGAAATAAAAATTTCACCCATTCCCATCATTTCCACCCCACTCCCCCTTTGAGCTAGATGGCCCATCTACGAAAAATGAGGTTTTTACTTTTCTTATAACATATTCTAAACCAGTTAAAATCCAAACAAAATCGCGGTAGTTCTATTGTTAACGCATCATTACCTCAAATGCTCTTACATCATTCTAGGGATTAAAATAACAATAATTATCTCAAATAAGATATGTCACTTAATTAGGAAATTAAGTAAATTCGTATGTCAAGGGTTTAATGTGTTATATATAAATTTTCTATGAATAAATATTTTAATCATCTTTTCATCAAGACATCTTTATACACAATCTATTAAAAATTTAGAAGCATCTGAAATTACATAATTTTTGCCGCGATTAACTGAAAGAAGGAAGAAAAAAACAAAAAGCAATATGATCCCCGATTACATAGTCATAATATTGAATGCAAAGTTTGAATAATTTAGGTAGTAAATTATATAACAAATGTAGTGCATTCATGGTTAAACCTTTTTAGTGTAGCTAAAAAGCTATCATAACACAAATATTTATTTATTGTCATCAATTGTAGTCGGTAATACTTTTTTAATCTAATAATTGTAGCCTTATAAATTAGATTGCAAATGAAAACAGATATTTAACTGTTAAAAAACAATTTACAGTTATACAATTTACTTACTTCAGTGATTTATAATGAAGCCACATAATTTCGCAACAGCAAAGTAACTCATTTTAGCATGCATATGCACAAGAGTATATAAAAAAAGAGTGTTTGATTAAATTTAGTTTAACTATTAACTAGATTTTAGTCAGACAATTCTCATAGTGAAATGAATAAAATAAATTAACCAATTCGTTACCGAGGAAGTAACAATTATATGAATAAGATGATTAAATTTTAGAACTTGGATTTGAATTATGGAAAACAACTCCATCGTCCTATTCATGAATAATGTAAAGACTTCAATTTCTCTAATAATTCCATTGGCAGGTAAACGAAGTGCTCGATGAAAATAATTTTTTTTCCCCATAATCTATGGTAAAATCTTAGTCGAAGGACAAAGATTAGTCTGAAAAAAAATGTGAAAATATAATATAAATTATATGCTGAATGAATATTATAACATCTAAATCAGATAACTGAGAATTTGGACTTAACGTCGTCGATATCAAAAGCAATGAATTCTTAGTCGACCGATCAAAATTCTTTGAAAAATGCGACATGTCTTATGTCTTATTCATATGTCGCCCTGTCGGTTACATTGCCCAAAGTAGTGAAAATTAAAAGCTTGATGAACGACATTTGAATCAAATGTCTGAAAATCTGTGAATATAGTCTTCGACATTCATCACATTCAGTTCTCAGTCGGCCCCCTAAAAATTGTCTGCAGAAAGCGATATTCACTTGTCGGATATATTGCCTAAACAAGTGCAAATTATAAATTATATGAACGACATTTTAATCAGATGTCCGAAAATCTGCAGACTTAACTTCTTCGACACTTATCGCATTGAGTTCATAGTCGGCCGATCAAAAGTTGTCAGCAAAATGAGCCTGTCACCTTGATGGTATCTCATTCACTTGTTACCTTGTCGGGTATACAGTCAAAAGCAGTACAAATTATAAGCTGAATGAACGACATGTGATTCAGATGTCTGAAAATCTGCGAACTTAACGTCTTCGACATCCATTGCGTTCAGCTCTTAGTTGGCCTATCAAAAATTGTTCGTAAAATACGGCATATTATTGACCTGCCACCCTATCGATTATTTTGCCAAATATAATCAAAACACTTTAACCATTACTTGGATATTTTGACTGTTTACAATATATTAACTTCAAGGTAGTTTTTAAATAATCTTATTCGATAATACGCAGCTCTCTATAACCCTCCTGAAGTGGTGAACATTTTTGCCGACGAAACTCAGAATTTCTCGTCGATGGGAGGGGGGGGGGGGGGGAGAGGCTGCCGACAGGGGGCAATTGCCCTCTTTGCCCCCTGCTACCGCTGCCTCTGAACAAGAAAACATTAGTAAAGTATATATATATATGCTTACATAAACTTTTGTAAGAAGGTAGTTTTAGGTTCTAGGGACCATGATCGGTGAAGAACTGTAGAAATTTTCCCGAAGTCTTGTCATGAGAACCATTGCAATAGGCAGTTTTCCTATAAGAAATCTGCCTAAAATTTAAAGAAAAAGTCCATCGGTAACTGTAGCTTGTTTATTGTAAGACAACTAAACTTTTGATATTACAATGTTTGGAGGCTGCAAACGATCTGCAAAATGTGACATGCGTAGTGTGAAAATCATTCCAAATAAAATGTTTTACAAGGAAGAACGTTGAAATTCGGTACCTAGTTAAATTTTGGTCTGTAAGTGCTGAGTAAGAAAAAAGTTGTTCACAATTTTAAAAAGCAATTGGAAAAAAATGCTCATAAATCATTTTTATAATTATGTCAAATTAAAAAAAAATCTAATGCGAATTTATTTCTATACAATTTTGAATTGTATTTATTTGTTAGTATATTTAAAAAAAAATTTGTTTTAACTTTTACATCAAGTGTAAACTTTAAAAGTAAAATAAAGACAAGTGAATGAAGACAAAAACATTATCATGATGCGATGTTTTGTAATAGAAGTTCAAATATCCTTTCAATTTTTATTTCCTTTTTCTATGTATACAAATGCTATCTCAGTAAGCATATTCAATTGGAACAAAAATATAACCAATCTTATTTTGAAATTAAGTTTATTTTAAATAAGAATTAATTATTGGCTAACCTAAAGCTTATATTAACCTTGTTTATTTTTAATGTGCCTAGTTTTAAACTTCTATTATTAAGAAACAGATTAGCCAAATATAGATTATTTTTTATTTTTACATTTCTAGTTCACAAAATCACGACTTGATAACTGATATATACAATTCGTTCGATTAATTCTATTTATCTTTCATGCTTGTTTTTCATATTTTGCATCTCAACTGTTTTCAAAATTAGACACTAGCGCATGAACTCTTTCTTAATAAAATTGTTAGTAAAACAAGCACTCTGCCATCCATGATATTATAAATATCAGCGAAATTAAAATCAATATAGCATAAAATAAAAATAAAACTATAAAAACGAAGTGAAAGAACATTTATTAATTTTGTACATTATTTTTCTTTTCGGAAATTATATCTTTTAGCGAAGAGCAGCCAATAAGAATCAAAACAAATGATAATGGACTATAAAAAAAGAAAGGTAATAAAATTAGAAAGTTTACTGTAAATGATACTATTAAAATTAACTTAATAAAAATAAATTTCATGATTCTTTACTTTCTAATTTGGCACCTTGTCAAATGAACAAAGAATTAATTTTTTTTTTATTTCAGGACTCAATAAAAAAAATGTTTGAATTTTTTCAAAAAAAATTAATAAAAGTCAATGATGAAAAAGTAATTTAATCGTTCTTGTTTTAGATTATATAGAAATGTTCAAATAATTATCACAAAAAAGTTGAAAAAGATAACAAAATTAGAATGTCGGAAGCAAGAATTTTAATTCTAATTTTTAAATTTTTCAGAAAAAAGTGACTATTTTTTATAAATTTCTCAAAATGTAGCAAATTAAATCAGAAGAAGTGCGAAAGTTCGATCTTAAGAATGAATAATATCTTTGTTTTTCGATGGTGGCTTGAATATTTTCCTCCCTACAATTATTAGTAACGGTACTACAGCCAAATATATGAAAAAAAAATCACCTCAAACAATAAAAAAAAATTATATTTTAAATTTTAAAATTTTGAGTTATTATCACAGCTACCTGCTGCACAATTTAAATTTCATGACTGTAAATGTAATAGATTTACCTAGACATCCACAAACACGTTCTTTGATATTTTAAGTATTTCATTTTCCTTATTTCATGCCAATTTCCATTTTAGAAATGTGCTGATGTATTGATCCAGTTAAGATTTCTTGGAATGCTTAACTTGTTTTTGGATTTCACATAGTATTTGTTATCAGATTTTAAAGGCTATAAATATCTCAAGTTTAGTTTATATGTCTACAAATATGGCAATATGATGCACAAATGATGTGATAGCTTAAGATGCTAATACTTAATATAATAAACTCGGAAAAATTTGGAATTTCAATTAAATATCCCACTTTTTACCGATTAGTCAATAGTCTTCTGCCTTCGACTTTCACTTATATTTAGAAAATCTAGCACCTTCATATTCTTCTATCATGCTGATCTTCTATCATGTTCTGCATCTCTAGAATTTATAACTGGATTAAAGTAAAATAGGGAAGGTGGCGGCAAACTCTCGAAGATCACGACAGCCCGCAAGCGTGTAAGTGTCCCTTCTGATCTTTATGTTTAATGATACAGTATGACACGTTTTATACTTCATAATAAAATGAAGAAAATTGAATATACATTTTGCACATTTTCCTTCCAGTAATTGGATGCAAACTTTGACACAAATAAACAGTTTTTGTTGCCAGACCGCTTTCTAAATATTATTTATCTAAGTCATTACGTTTTTGAATTGTCGTGTTCTGAAATATGCGAATATACAAACCAGCAATTTTTTTATATACATACAATTCTAATGATAAAACTGTTTACTAAATTTTTCATATAGCACTTTGTGTTTTTGGACTATCATATTCATATGCATATAGACTAGATTTCATTTAAATTTTGATAGAAATCGACAAATTTAATGCTAATGCTACATATCAAATTTCATCAATTTAGTTGAATGCGTTTTTGAGCTATTATATTCATAGAAAAAATAGACCGACGTAATTCCAAACCAGCTGGAGTGTTCTCCCAAACATTTTCTCACATAATGTCTGATAAATTTACCATCCTTCCACTCCGCATGAAATTGGGAAAAGCGTTGATCACCAAGAGAGCTCAGATATTTAGTTTTAAAGTCTTTCACATGAACGTTTTGAGCTTCATAGTGTAATAAAGAAAACTTAGTACGCATTTTGAGCATCTCTTTTTTTATCGATTAAAAGCAAAATTTGATACAGAATTATAATATTAATAAAAGATATGATGGAATTTCCTTCATTTAAACAGTTGCGCTTGCATGTATACTTTAGATGTTAATACTAAGTACCAAATTTCGTTTATCCAGGTTGTTGCATTTGTGATTTATCGCCTTAACATATATAAGAATGTACAGACCGACGTACGGTTCAACTTTTAGACAAATTTCTTCAAAACTGAAGGCATTCTACAATTTAATTTCAAAAATTTGCACTAAATTTAATTGATCTACTTTCGTTACATTTGTGAGCAATCGCATTTATATAAAACATCAGGTACAGACAGTCAAATGTTAAACAACTTGACAGATTTGGTTCAAAATTTGATAAGGAGTGGATCTTTCAATCCTAACTCTTTCTACTAAATTTTGTCCATCTAGCTCTTTGTTTTATTATCATTTTTTTTCCACAAGTACAGGCAGACTGACAAACATTCTTTGAATGGATTATGTCCAAAATTTGATGGGCATTTACAAATTTACTGTAAAGACCACTTTATCAAATTTCATTAATCCAGCTCAAAGAGTTTTGAGTTATCATGTTCACAGAGAGACAATCAGGCATAATTTTCAAAGGTTTATCCAATATACGAGAAACGCAAGTGGTTTTCATAACGTTTTTCTAATTCATTGAACTCTATTTATGGAAATTCGTCAGTCTTGAATTCAAATTTTTGAAGATTACAATAATTTCTCTTTGTATTCTTCGTATATGAGAAAGAAAAAAAAATATTAAATAGATTTCAATTTAAATAATTTAATTTCAACAGTATTTTCCTAACTAATTTTTACCATACAAAGAATATTGTCATTCTGATTTAATCAATGTGAATGAATGCATCTGTTTCAAAAATTCCAGTGGGAATGGTCTCCCTAAAACTTTCTCGCATACTGTCTAATAAATTTGTCATACCAGAGAATTCCTTGCATGAATTGGTGTACAATAGTTACGAAATATTAACTTTTGGCATGTGTTTAGCTTTGTTATTGAATCTATTGTGTCATTCTTGGCGAGTTTTTTGGCGATTTATCCCTGACATGCAGTTAATAGTATCCGGAAATCCAATTTGTATTTTAGACACGTTTTTCTTAATCGATTGGAACAAACATTAGATACAAAACTGCACTTACAGTCACAAAATTCCATTCCTAATTTAATATATTAGTCTTTACGTTTTTGAATTATTCGTGCTTATATTTTATTCTTATTTCTGTTGTTGTCGTTGTTACTTATGGCACTTTTAAAAGCCCACTGATGAACTTGTCAGCGATTTAAACCGAGTGTGCAAGAGCTTCTGAGGGCAAAGGACCCTGAGAGCCCGAGGACAAAAGTCTGACTTTTAGCTCATATGAAGATAACACTCACACACTCGCTTGCACAACCCCTTTTTACAGTGGGGCTCTTTCACACACCTCTCAGATAGAGCACAGAGTAAAGAACAACCATACCCGAACCATGACTTGAACCAGGGACACCCAGATCACGGGGAAGACACGCTACCCCTAGGTCAGGTCACCAGCCTTCTTATTTCTGAAAATATATACCGAAAGATAATCAAGCCTCAATTGGATTTGATTCATAATTTGACAGGTGTCTACATTATAGATGTTAAATCTATGTACCTAATCCTATCTATCTGGCTCTTTTCGTTTTGCAGTTATATTAATTTATATTCGATAAGACGGACTTCTTAAAAGTAAGAAAAGATAAAGAAGCATAATAATGTATGGGGTTACTACTTTCTGGTACACGTAGTAAAGAGAAAGTATAGCAATACTCAAATAATTCAAACTCGAGAGTTTGACGAATTTCCACGTTTTAGACCTCTCTGAGTTCGAAAAACACATTTTTGGAAAATATACGTTAGTCTGAAACAAAGATAACTCAAAAACGTTTTAAACTACCCGGTTGTAATTTGGTATACGGTCTTTACACCATAAAGTAGTAACCCCGTATATTATTATGCTTCTTTTATCTTTTCTTATTTTTAAGACTTTATTAAATATTTGTTTTATTATATTTTATTTATTTAGTTGATTTTGTTCTCCTAATTATCTTCTCTTAGCGTCCCGAAGTGAATTATATTCAAATGACCAGAAAATCCAGTCACTTGAAGCTAGCTACCTTAGTAACTGGAATGAGAAAACGTCATATATATTTCATTTCTAAACAGAGTTCATCGCCTAGAAACAGTTGATTGCAGATGTCGAATAATCAGCTTTGAAAATAGTTTCCTGTAATTTCGCCAAACCTTGCCAAGCACTTAACTATTCAACCAGGGCAATGTCCATGACACGAAATCTCGCGAGCTTAATTATCACAGGGTAACTGAGTTTTCGACTTAATGGAACTAGCTTGTGAAGCTCTTTTATTTTTTTCTCTATCTTTTCTGTT
This sequence comes from Argiope aurantia, assembly GCA_026543865.1. Classification (NCBI taxonomy): domain Eukaryota; kingdom Metazoa; phylum Arthropoda; class Arachnida; order Araneae; family Araneidae; genus Argiope; species Argiope aurantia. The sequence continues at coordinate 129,241 of JAPMOR010066351.1, forward strand.
GCGTCATAGAGTGCAAAGGCTGATGTAGCGGTTATGAGACAGCTTGACGCTTCGAATGCAGTTGTTTTTGTTTTGTTGAAACAGGTGCTGAGAATTTTTCCCTTTGTGGTTAATAGACAGTGAATGTAATCTTGGCGAATATAATATAAGGTGACGCGCAGTTAAGGTAATTTAAATTTGAAATAATAAATTCTTAGAGATAAATTTTTTTTTTTTTTTTGCGAATTTTTTTCGCGTACTTTTGGAATGCGAGGACAAATAAATAAACCAGGTTTTTATAAGAGATTAGAATTCTGTTACGAAACAATCAACAACAATCCAAGAAAAAGAAGGAGGAGCTACATAAACTGCGTCGCGAATAAATTTATCAGTTTCATAGCTGAATTATATTTATTGCTTAGATATGCTTTCTTTCTTTCCCCCCCTCCCTTAATCAAAAGAGGAAGAGAGCTAAAATAAACAATAAAATACCAAGGGTGATTCTACATTATCATAAATTCTGAGATGAAATGTCATGTATTGCTGCTAAGGAATACCGGAATTAAACCGGCAGGAGTGGTCACCCTGAAACTTTCTCGCATACTCTCCCATAAAGGTTTCTTTCCCCATTTCTCTGCTTAAAATTGTAACCCTTGCATAAGGTCACGAATTCTTTGCATGGTATTGTGGAAAATAGTTACAAAATATAAATCTTTGACGCGAATCTAGCATTTTCACAGAACCTATCGTTAAAAAAAAATGCATTTTGGGCGTATTCTTTACAGACGATTGACACCAAAATTTCACACAAAACTACAGTTGTAGTCTCAAGCTAATGTGCCGAATTTCATTGATTTCAATCATTGTGTTTATGAATTATTGCGTTTGCATCCATGTGAAATTACAGACCGACGAATAGTCAATCGTTAAACGGATTTGGTTCAAAATTTGATACACATCTATTCTTTAGATGATAATCTGTTACCAAATTTTATTCATATAGCTCTTTTCGTTTTGTAATTATTCGAATTGATTTGCACTCAAACAGCCAGACAGACAGACTTCCTGCGAATGGATTTCTTCCAAAATTTCACAGACATAATACCATTTTTTTTTTTTTTTTTTTCATTCAGAGAGGTTTGAAACGAGGAAATTCGTCAAAATCCTCGGTTCGAACTTTTTGATGACTATAATACTTTTTCTATATTTCGTGTACAAAAAAGCAAAAAGTAATCGACGATACTGGATGTTTACGTTCGATTACAATACTTAGTACACGAATACTAACTGCAAAGAAAGTATTGTAATCGTCAAAAAAATTATAACTTGAGATTTGACGAATATATACGCTTCAGACCTACCTGAGATCAGAAAAAACAATTTTAGAATTATGTCTGCCTGTCTGAAACAAGGATAACTATTAAAAAAATCCTTTATGTTAGATGGATGGAATTTGGTACATAGTCTGTTCATCAAATTTGTGAATTTATATCAAAAAGTATGCAAAACCCATTCGGAGAGTTCGCCTGTCCGAATATAAGTTAACACGATAACAAATCGAAGAGAACTAGAATATACATATTTAACATATAAAGAGTAGATACCTATCGAATTTGGAATGAAATCTATCAAAGAATTGATTTTCTCTCGGTCTATATTTTTTCCGAAAGTCTCCTCAAAATTTCCCACATACTTCCAAATGAAAGATTTATATCCTTTTTTTCCATTGAGTAAATCCATGTAAAAATTGAACTTCGCGATTGTTCGGATTCTTATATTCAGAGCCCTGCACATGAGCTTTTTGTGCTTCGTAGTGAAGAAAACACTGTATGCATTTTATATACTTTTTTTCTACCGATTGAAATTAAAATTTTTGAGACTGAATAAATTATTGGGGGGGGGCAAATATAAATTATTTGGGGGGGGTTTCGAGTTACCGTGTTTGACATCCAATGCGAATGTCAACCAACTATCGGCCAACTCCCGAAATGAGTTTGTCCAAAATTTGATAGAGATATGTATTTTAGATGCTACGAGTTTGTACAAAATTTTACTAATCCAGCTCTTTGAGTTTTGAAGTAATCATATTTATTTGTACTCGGACAAACAACTTCCATTGGATGGATTTCGCTCAAAATGTGACAGAAGTCTATAAATTTGGTAGTGTTTAGTAATTAAGTCTATAAATTTGGTAGTGTCAAGCTCGAAGTGTTCTTGAGTTATCGAGTTCATAGAAAACATAGACAAAATTCGAAGATAGATTCAAGTTTTTCGGACTCCGAGAGATGTGAATTTTATGGCTGAATTTTTTTAAGGTTACAATACTTTCGTTGTATCTTGCGTCAGATGTCGATGTCTTTTCATCTTATATGAGAAACTAAAGTCGGCACTAATTTTGTCATCAACAGATTTGACATGTTAGGAACATAAATTTTGTTTTCTATCAGGAATCGATTAAGAACAAAAGACAGACATTCGATGCAGATCAGAATTCGAATACATTTTAGGTATTACAGATTTACGCCACTATTCCCTCTTTCCAATATTATTGCTTCCTATCTTAGTATTAATGTCGGTAAAGATCAAAGGGCTGCGTCAATGAAATTGCTCTCTCAGCTTGATAGTTTTAAGTATTCTTAAGTATGCAATAAATCCATCCTTTCCTCCTCTTCCTCCCGGTAGCTGCTCAAAACGAGGGCGATATTCTCAATTTTCCTATTCATAGCAACATTTTCCTGTTTTGTTGCAGATTTTAAAGCATCTCCTTATGACGATCAAAAGGACCGCAGCGCTCAAGATAAATACTAACAATTTGATTTAAATCCTTATTTGCATTTGTTAAATAATTGTTCTCATTTATTTTAAAGCATTTATTCAGTTGTTATATTTAATTACAGAAAATATTTTAGAACTAATTCGATAGTGAAATAAAGGCGGTTACTAAAGAGAAAGCTCTTCATCTGAACCTGAAATCTTTCATAGTTGTGTTATTCAATTAAAATTAAAATTCAATTAAAATTCTGTGTAAACTCAATTAACATAAAAATTACAAAATGTCGTTAGTTATTTAAAAACTTTGAATTTCCATATTATAAAAAATTGTTTTTGAAAAAAAATTTTTTTTGATAACTATTTTCGAGTTGTTTAAGAATTTAATTGTAATTTTTGGCTTTCAACATAAGTTTGTCCAAAATTATTTCATTACTATTTCTCTTTGTTTTGATTTCATTTTTATTATTAATTGGTTTACTAAGTTATACTTTAAAAAAATGAATTAAAACATTAAAAAAAAATCCTATAAAAGTTATTAACTTAGTTCGAGCCGTTTGACTCTTAACCCTTTATAGAGCATAATTTTGGGACATTTGCAAATAAAACTTTTTAAGTTTATAATCATGATAAACTGATGATGTAAATACTAAAACATCAAAAGTTCGTTGATTTGCTTTTTAATTTATAAAATAAAGAGTGGTAAATATACTTTACCAGAGATCGTTCAAGGACAGCTGAAAGTGGTCAACATACTTACCACGAAGCGTTAAAGGTAAAAATATCATCGAATGTTCATTGGTAAGCATACTTATCACTCTATTGTAGGTAATTTTAAAAAACTTTATATAGTATTTTTTTTACTCAGAAATTTTGGAATTCAAATTCAGTAAATCTTACATTAAAGTTTAAGCTCATTTTGCATTTATTAGGCTGGCCGAGTGGATTTGCTATATTGCATGAAAATAAAACTGTTGCAATCTCAAGCAATTTTATTAATAACATCTTTAACCTTGAGAAATAAGCTAAAATGTCAAAAGCTACAGTATTCAAATAATCAATACATCAAAATTGAAGTCAAAATATGCATAAAATCATTAACACGAAAATTCCGAATTTTAAGAAATTCCAACTGCATCAACATTTTTTGTTCTTTTTTAAAAATACATGTTGACTTTAAATTAAATAAACTTAATAACAAATAATCATAATTAAATATAAGAATATCTTAGACATAAGGAACACAACACAGTGATATTTCAAGCCTGAAAACTTTTTCTAGAATTAAAATTTAATGACAAACGCTGGAACTTAATGTCGCTCCGAAAATCCTGACATCACGAATGAGCAGAGATAAGCATATTTACCACTTTTGAATTTAAACGATACTAAATTATAGATTTAATGTATTTCAGAGCTATTAAGGTATGTCAATCGAATTTTAAGCATCTGATTACGTTGTTTATCATTTTAAAATACTTATTTGAGTCCCCATTAAAAAATATTTTACAGATAGTAAGAATATATACCAAGAGAACTATAAAGGATTAAGATAACCTAATTCTCTAAAATTATCAATAAAGACTTTGCGCACAGGAATGGTTTGCGAAAGGGCAAAATAAAGGAAAGGAGAAAAAACTAATCGAAAGATAAGGGAGAAAATAAAAGTTGAGAACTAATATCTTAAAACATTCCGAAATAATGATCGGAAAGTCTGGACAATTAAAAAAAAACTCGAATAAATTAATTTCATTCAAAGCGTAGTGCCTCAAACAGAAATTGCAAACCCAATAAGTAATCGATTATTTCTATCTCTTACGTGGTTTTAGGAAGGAATAAATATGACTTAAAATATCAGGAGGCGTATGCTTACATTTTTTTCTAGGAGGAAAGTTAAAATTAAGTCAATACTAGTTTAAGAGCTCTTATTCCTTTTCAATTTTGAAGCGGAATAATCAGCTTTTATATTCGGAAATATCATATTCAGTTAGAATATTTTAAGATTAACCTTGTAGGCAACGAGGAAATTAAATCATCCTTCTCTCAAGGACAAGTAAACAAAATAATTCCAACAATAGTTGATGCTGTGATAGTTAAAAGGGCGTATCGATTTCCTAAAATCTGATCTCAACTATTAAACAAAACAGTCGTTGATTCCGATGACTGACAATTTTTTAGTTCAGTTTTAAAAAAAAAAGAAGTTTCTTCTAAATTTTTGAAAATAAAAAAAAAAATTTAAACTTATTTTTATGGTTCAATTTTTTTAAAAAAATTAATTCTTATAGATGCATTTTTACCGATGGTGTAAAAGTTTACACATATTGTTGCTAAAGTAAAATTTTAGATCTTTTAAATTATCATTTGTCTTAAATGAATTGAAAATCAATTTTTTTATTGTTTAGAGCTGTTCATATGCTATTGCAGTGCCTTATCAATCGCTCGATTATGCATTTCGTTTACCTCTTCGCCAACAGAATGAAGTAAAAATCTGTCACTGAACTACAGTTCTAATTACAAGATAACATAATGCATTTCATTGATGTAGGTCATTCTTTTTATCAGTTATTGTGTGTACATGCATGCGAAAGTACAGATCAACAGATGGTTAATTTTGTCAGACATAGTTCAAAATTTCATAAGAATCTATATTTTAGATACTAGACTTTGTATCAAATTTTATTTACTTAGTTTTTTTGCCTTTTGGAGTTCATTTGTAATCGAACGACCAGACAAACTTTTTGTGAATGAATTTCGTTCAAAATTTGATCATAAGTCCATAAACCGAATTTCATCCATCGAGCTCAACACGTTTTGAGTTATTGTGTTCAGGCAGGTACGATGCCGAAAATGTGTATTTGGAACTCAGGAAGGTCTGAAACGTGGAGATGCGTTAAAATCTCGAGTACGAATTTTAAAACGATTACAATATTTCCTCTGTAGCAAGAGAAAGTAAAAAGAAAGGCTTAAAATGCCAGATATTTCAGCATTTGCTATCAAAAGGAAAATAATCGAGATCCTTGCTTCATTTATTATATATTAACCGTATCTGACAAATAGCTTAGCAGTATTGTCTATGTTTAATTTCAATTAAATTTCATATGCATAGCCTGTTGTTTAGGATTCTCTCAACAAGGACATCTTAACATTAAATTGTGACAGACATTAAAACATGCAATTTTAGTTCACTTTACACCTGTTCTGCTTATTATTGTGTGCATTAACTTTCCTAATGGAGTCAAATCCCATTATAATGCCTTAAAGAAATCTGAGTAATAATAAAATTGGACATTGTATTCTGCGATATTGCAATTTCAGATTCCTAATGTACAGTACACAGATAATTAATAGAATCAGCATTCATTTCTGAACTCACAACAATAGGAAAAAATTATGCAATTAAATCTTTAATGAAACAATGAAAGCCTTTTGAATTTCATTATGACAATTGCTGAAAATTTTAATTAGAAATACATATACGGGTATATAGGTTTTAAAAAAAAATGTAAAATTCAGTAATAAATAACCGGGAAATTAAATAGGCAACCATAAAAAGAACAATTTTTTAAAATTTTAAGATGGGGCTGAAATCAGTTTTATTCAATAATATTTTCGGCAGTTATCGCGAAAAGTGCCAAAAACCTTCTTACTTTTCAATTAATTTAAGCTTTAAAAAATTGCCCCACAAGGTGCACAATCCGATTCTCCAAAACATTATTTCCGAATTCGAAAGTCAAAAGGTTTGTGCTGTGAGTGCCAACACACATTCTCCTTAATATCATTGGATATGAACTAAAATGTATATAAACCTAAAGTGCTCATTTGTAAATCTTTTATTCTATAAACAGGTTGTAAAACTGTTTTCCAATGGATTATTTTTTTATCCCATTCTTTTTTGCTTGCGATTGTATATGTGCTGATTTTTGAATATAAACATTTTATAATTTTGTGAATATAAATATTTAGAGTTTTAACAGTTTCCAAGGGTATTCGATTTTATCCGTTTTGATAATATACATTATCGTATTCCAAGAAAATCTGACGACCAATTAAAAAGATCAGTGCATCCTTTAAAAAATCATAGAGAAGATGTGCAATTATGCACATCATCAGTCGAATCTTTAGTAGTTTATCGATTCTTACAAAGCAATGTAGATAAGTACCAATGAGAATGGTCTCCCACAAACTTTCTTGCATATTCTCTAATAAAAATGTTGTCCCTCTCTTCTCACGCATAAAATCGCAGAGCTTCGGCATTTCGTAAATCCTACGAATTTTCAGTTTATTCTTTTTAGGGCTCCGAACAAAAAAGTAGCGTGCTTCGGTGTATAAGTAAAGAAAATTGAATATACATTTTGACTCCTTTTTCCGATCGATAAAAATCAAAAGTTGATACTACAGTTTTAATTATAAGAATATACATCTAAAACTTTGCTTTTATAATTTACATTTCATTTATTTAAATCGCATTCCCATGGAAATCCATCTATTTAAATCGTTGGGTTTTTGACGTATCGCATTTCCATGCATGAGAAAGAACAGATCCACAGGCGGTCACACTTTTGAGATTTGATTCAAAATTTGATACGGATTAATACTTTAGATGCTAAACTTATGAACCTAAATTTCATTTATCTAAGTCTGCGTTTTTGTTGTCATGTTTGCATGCATACGGAAATTCAGAAGATAGTGGTCAACTCCTTGACGATTGAGTTCAAAATTTGATAAAAATCTATGCTTTAAATGCTTAATCAATATATGACATTTTATTCATTATTTGTTTAAAAAACTTTTCAGTTATTTTGCACATTTGACCTCGGATGGTCAGAATCTTTTAGAATGAATGCTCAAAATTTGATATTAATTTACAAATTTAATGTAAAGATTGTATATTAAATTTCATCCATTACATTTACAGCATTTCTGCTGAATCATCGTGTTTACAGGTAGATATAATTCCAAAAATGAAACTTTTCTGAAGTCGAAAGGAAGTTGAAAATAAGGCGATTCATCAAAATCTCGAGGTCAAAAATTTTGATGATTAACTATTTTCTCTTCGTATACTCCACACATGAGAAAATAAAAGAGCAGGAATTACTTTCATTAAAAGTGAAAAACTATAGTTTTATGTGCACATTTTTATCCCAAAGCAATTTTGATGATGCAATAATTATAGCAAATATCAATAATTATCATTTAAAATTTTATAATTGACCAATATATTTTCCCTTTTTTGTTTATCAAAAACAATATAAAATATTTTAAAATAAATAAATTTTAATTTACAAATTTGTTTCATGTTTGTTTATTTTACCAATTGTTTGATGCAGTTTAGCAAAGCACATCTGATGCGCAATAAATTCAACAAACTATTGTTTACATGTTTTTTTCATACCAGAAACTTTAGAAAAATAATAATCTAAAATAGTTTTAAGTGTTATAGTATTGATTAGTAATATCTTAACATATCTTTGATAAATCCCTTTAAAGGCTTACATTACAATATTATTTCACATATATAAAACTTTTAAAATATCACTCACAAAATTCGTGATTTCTATTAGCTTTGCAGTCAATAAGTAACTGCTTTTTATGACTTTTACAATAAAGCTTTAAAACTTCTGTTATTTTAAATTTTATTTTAGGATCTTCAATTTTAAAATTCATGAAATTTATAAAAAATGATACAAAAAAATATTTTTAAAAAATGGATTTTGAAAATTTTTCTTGTATGATATAACATGTATTGCAATGCACGAAAGTAATTCTTTGAAAAGAAAAAAATCCAGTATCCTAATGAGCAAATAAACAACTTTTATTGTATTTTAAAAGATATCTTACCACAATATTTAAGTTTAAAAAAAATATATCACATTTTCAAAAAGTCTAAAAATGCAATGAGTAAAGATAAGAAGTATTTAAACACTTTCCATTTATGAAATGAGATTTATTAATTAATGAATGCTAACAAATATAAACAAAAAAGAATAACTTAGTTTAATATTTCCTATTTATTCATATATGATTACATATAACAAATGTGTACTCATGTACAGATTAGAACAGATATAAATAGCAGATATTCATTTGGATCCTCTACTGATTTACACATACTGTAAAAGAAGATAAATCCAAAGTTTTCAATCATTTGGACTAAACGGATGACTGGAAAAGATAAAATTACAGAATAAAAAAGGAATCATCTAAAAGATATAAAAACAAAAGCATGCTGACTAAAAAGTAGCAAAATTTCAATAGATTCTTTTGAAAAAAATGAAATGTAAGAAACTTGATTCCACAGCTTTAGACAAAAAATTATATATGTAAAGAAAAGTAAGCAATACAATGTTAGATATGTTTAAGATTCTTTACATTTAATAGTCAAATATATGTAACATTCTTTTTTCTGTTTTTGAATAAAAAATTTAAGCTATGAATGATAAAATTAAAAGTAAAAGAAATACACAAATAAATAGATATCAAAGATACTTACACAACTAACTTTTTCTTGGACATTCTTTGGCACTGTAAAAACTAAAGCAAACAAATTAATGATTTACCAAATAATGGTCCGAAAGGCAAATACTATTAAAACAATAGTATTCAATATAAAAAGAAAATACATAAAAACCGTAACTAAAAACAAAATTTCACAGAAAAAAAAAAGAAAATTATAATTTCTGAGATTGTTTTTTTCACTGAGAATTTAAACAATGTATAAAAAGTAGTGTTAAAAATTTCATATCCAGATTTACAAATAAACTTTTATGTAATATAATGCTTAATGTAAGTTTAAAATAATAATTCAAATAGATCTTTTTAAATATAATGTGCTCAATAAACTTTTTAAAAAAATCAAATAAGATACTATTTTGAATCTCAATTTGATTAAAAACAAAATGAGAAATAAAATTTCAAATTTTCTTTTTCACCCAATTAATTCTTACAATTGGCATATTATTTCATTTCCCCCCCTTTGCCACTTAAAAAAGAAAAATGGGAATTTTGGATACAAAGCTTTGCTTCTTAAGCTTAATATATTAACAAAACATAATTCATAAAAAAGCAATGATGTTAGAATGATATACTAGGTGCCCCCAAATTTTTACATTACAAATAATTTCAGAATGCCCCTACTCATCAATAATTGAATTATAAGGTAAATTATTAATTGACTTGAATTTAAGAAATAAATTGCAGAAGTTGATTTTTTTCATTAATGACAGTAAATGGCCAAGATGGAACAGAAACTTACTTTACTGTCTTGATCTGTGGGAGATTTAAAGAGATCTGAAAGTATAAATAGTACAAAATTACTCATATTAGTGCTAAAAAAATTAAAAGGATTGAAGGTGGGAAATAAGTAAAATACTGTGCAAATAAATTTAAATACTGTAAATAAATTTAATAAAAAAATACTGTTATACAGGCATTAACAATTCAATAAGAAATTATAATGTTGCACACAAAATAAAAATGCAAGTGATATTTTCAAAATTATAAAAAATTAAAGTATTTCATAATTTTTAAAAATATCTTCTTAACTGCATTTATAAGAAATTTAAATTTTTTTACCATTTTGACTTAAAGATGCAGGAGTTTCAGGTGTCACAAAAACAGATGTGCTATTGAAAAAGAGAGAACGAAAAGAGTTATTGTCTTATTTATATAATTATAATTTATTAGATAAAAAGACATCTTTCTACCACTTTTAATATTTAAAACAAATATTTAGCTAAGAAATATATATGTAGCATTGATGCAGAAAGAATCAATTTTTAAAATCAATTGTTCCACAAATGAGTAAAACATTAAAGCTGAGATTCAGTACTTTTATGCTGATAATTTCAATTTTCATTTGGCCTCGACATATTCATATTTAGTTAATTGAAATTATTATTGAATTGAAATCACCATTGCAGAATTTATCATCTAGATATGCAGATAATATGAAGTATACAGATCGTACAATCCATTGCTAAGGAATCTATTTATACATATATATCATACTGAATTTTCAGTAAATTTGCTCTAGGCATGCTGAAATACACTGGTGTGCAAAACTTAAGCAACAGGTATGTTTTTTGCCATAACTTCACGAGAAATCAAACAAAAAAAGGCTTTATTGAACTCATAGTATCGTTACACATGATTGTCTGTCCAAGAGGAAGAACAGTAAGCAGATGTTTCTTAGTATGGGATATGCCCTCCCCTTACTGCAATGGTTGCTTCGCACCATCTCCCCATACTCAGCACCAGATTGTCCGACAGTTCTTGAGGTAAGAGTGCCCATCAATCAGCATCTGTTTAAGTTGTCGGGTGTTCCCAGGAGGATGTAATCGTGCCGCAAGGCGTCTCCCCAAATCATCCCACACATGTTCTATCGGATTTAAATCAGGGGAGCACGCCAGCCAATCCATTCGAGTGATATCTTCACTTTCCAGGAGCTCCTCAACAGCATGAGTCATGTGTGACCGTGCATTGTCATCCATAAAAACGAAGTCTGCTCCAATGACACCTCGGAACAGACGCACATGGGGAAGGATCACCTCCTGACAATAGCGATCTCCAGTTACAGAACCTCTGTCGAAAAGGTGGAGCTCAGTCCGCCCGTTCATCATAATGCCTCCCCAGACGACAACTCCAGAACCACCGAAACGGTCTCTTTCCGTGATGTTACTGGGATGAAACCATGTCCCGACCTCTCTCCAAATCAACTGGCGTTGGGAATCGCTTGTAACATCACGGAAAGAGACCGTTTCAGTTGTCCTGGAGTTGTCGTCTGGGGAGGCATTATGATGAACGGGCGGACTGAGCTCCATCTTTTTGTCAGAGGTTCTGTAACTGGAGATCGCTATTGTCAGGAGGTGATACTTCCCCATGTGCGTCTATTCCGAGGTGCCATTGGACCAGACTGCGTTTTTATGGATGACAATGCACGGTCACAAAGGACTCATGCTGTTGAGGAGCTCCTGGAAAGTGAAGATATCACTCGAATGGATTGGCCGGCGTACTTCCCCGATTTAAATCCGATAGAACATGTGTGGGATGCTTTGGGAAGACGCCTTGCGGCACGATTACATCCTCCTGGGAACATCCGACAACTTAAACAGATGCTGATTGAGGAATGGACACTCTGACCTCCAGAACTGTCGGACAATCTGGTGCTGAGTATGGGGAGACGGTGCGAAGCAACCATTGCAGTAAGGGGAGGGCATATCCCATACTAAGGAACATCTGCTTGCTGTTCTTCCTCTTGGACAGACAATCATGTGTAACGATACTATGTTCAATAAAGCCTTTTTTTTTTTGTTTGATTCCATACTGTATGCATTGTATTCATTTCTGCGCAACTATGCTTTCGACATTCTTTCAGAACAAAATGCTGTATCTCATTTCTGAATTTCATGTCTCACAGATGATTTCTCGTGAAGGTATAGTTAAGTTAAGTTTTGCACACTAGTGTATTTGGTGCCAACGTTGGAAGCATCCTTTTAGCTTATTATTCTGCCATAGATGGAAGTACAAAATCTTACTGTGAGAAGTTCCATGCCTCATGTATAATCTGATGTTTTGCAGGTTGCATTTTATTGCTCCTAGAATTTTTTGTGACTTCCAATTTGTGAATGAAGAATTTTATATCTGCAGTCCTTTATAAGTAAAATCTTATTTTTTTCTTGTAAGCATATTCTTTTTCCTGCTAGAATATACTAGAGATTGCAAGCATTCAAGAAGAATCCTTCTACATTACTGTCCTGAAATTTATTAAAAACTATAATTCATCAAATAAAATTTATATAATTTATATCCATACTTACTGAATACTTGCTGGTGATGAATAAGGAGTATCAAACTGCATTCCAGCTCTTTTCTGTAAGGATTCGATAGAACGAGAAGTATTTAAGCTGTAAAAAAAGAAGATTTAAATAAAAAATTCAACAATTATTCATAAATGCAGGCCAAACTGTTCTTGAAAATCAACAAGACCATTTAAATTTTATTAAAATTTTTAAAACAGTTGCTCTGTAATTATTGAATATGATTAAATGAAATTAATTAAAAAAAATTAAACATCAATTAAAGCTTAAATGCCTGTCTCATGTGTAACTACATATATAAGGATTTTCAAAAATATATTGAAGCCATTCATAAGATTAAAACATGTCATTCATAAAATTGAAACATTAAAGAAAATTTGTTCAATATTCACAATTTGTTATTAAAATTACAGAAAATCAGAAAAGGATTTCTAATGAATTTAGAATAATATAGTTGTACTATGAAAATACTCCATAAGCCTTTTAATATCTCTAACAATTAGAGAGTGCCTTTTGTTAGTCTTCTTAAACTGCAGAAACAAAAATTATTATTCAACTTTAAGCTCTGTAAATTTTCATGTCCCTTTTAAAAATTTATGAGAAAAATGACATTAACTTATTTACAAGGAAGAAAAATTATACATATATATATGTTCCTAAGAATTAAGACATTTTTACATGCACCAAAATTTTATTAAAGAAGTGTAAATATAAATATGGTCTGTATTCCAAGCATTAATTATAATTAAAAAAATGCAATTTTTTGGACAATAGATCAATTTCTTTTAAAAGGAAACAATAAAAATGTGTGGCATAAATCATTGCTCATTTACATATAAATCCAAAAAAAAAAGACATTATATATTATCTAATTATTAACATTATATCTCATTCAGAATATTACCTTAAAAACATCTGAAGACCGTGAAATTTTTCTTAACCATCCATATGATACATTTATAATGACAATTAATTCTAAAAAACAATCTTATTTCATTCAAGTCAATATTCTGATTTAATAAAAAAAAATGTGATATAAAGATTTTGGTCAAAATTAAATATGCTTTTACATTGATTAAATAACAGTAACTGTGATAGTTAGGGGAAAATAAATTAAAAATATCTATATTTTAGCTGATCTCATTTAATGGGTATTTTTATATTTCTATAAAGCAACAATTCCCTATATTAACATATATAATATATACAAACATATAAAACTGACAAACATATAAAACTGACTAGCAAAAATAATAGCAATAAGTATTACATGCAATTCCATTAAATTTAGAAAAAATAAAAAAATTTTGAAAGAAATTACTGAAAGAACTTATCAACAAATTATGGTAGAATTCCATAATCTGTTTGGAATGGTTACTTTTTAATAAATTTAAGCCTGGGAAACTAATTTGAGAACAGAGAAAAGTCTAATATATTTTATTTGACAATAATCATATATTTATAGATATAATTCAAATGTATCCCTACAAAATTAGTAAAACTTAGAAATTCTTGTAATGAAAAGTTTTTTTCCTATGTATAATAAAATTTTCAAATATTTTTTATTAGGAATTAGTATAACTTAGATTTTTATTTAAGAAATAAATACAATAGTTTTAATATTAATTCTAAAAATTAATCTAATTTCTTAATACTTGAGCTTCTGTAAAGCTGATGATGGAGATGGAGTCCCATATATGACACCTAAAATGAATTTTTGAATTAATTAGAAGATAATTATCAGGATGAAATTTTAATACAAATTAAAAAACAATACTATAAAAGCTTACTTTCATTTGTATAATTTTCAGTAATGTGTAAATTCAGTAATCATGTAAAAGCATGCAAGTTTGATTACCTAATTTTCCATCCTTTGGAGGTGATATAACACACATTCTTTCAGATTTTCCAGAATGAGATTTCTAAATGAAGGTAATTATTGTTCATATTGCTTATATTTAATAAGTCAATATAAAAATCAGAATAGAACTTTGTCAACAAAATCGTGAGTAATAATTTTTAATGTATATATGTCTTTGTACACTCAAAACTAATTACTTATAACTTTTTTTATCGGTAATACTTATAATACCAAAATCCAAAATGCAATTTATGCTTTTTAAAAAATGAAAAACAATAAATAAGCACATAAATTATAGAAAAAATAATTCAAATATAAGAAAAAGGTTTGAAATCACAAAAGATAATTAAATACACATTGAATCAAAGAGAGAGAGAAATAATAACTGAAATGAAAAACAAGTTTGACAATTAGATGGAACAGATATGTGAAATTTAAAATTTTGATCTATTCTGCATATCCATAAATGAGAAGATGCCTGATTAAAAATATTTACTAAAAAAAGTTTCATGGTTCAAATGAAATTGGCTGAACTGCTAATAAAATGAAAATTATAATTATATAATAAAAATGAAAACATGGAAAGGTTTTGATCAAAACTCATTTTAGCATAACAAAATTTAGACATATTAAAATGAGTGATATTGCTTTATAATAATGATTGATAGCCAAGAAAATTCCATGCAAGATTTTGAGTGTGGTTAAAAATAAAATTTATTTTTGTAAGATAATTTTTTCTTTATAGAGCCATTAACAACTCAATAACTTCTTATGATTTTTTTTAAAATTTGGTTAAATATTAAATTGCCTTTGATTTAATTTTTAAATAAATGTTCACCACAAACAAAAAATAAAGTACTTTGTTTGTGTATTCAATACTTTTTACAATAATTTAACAAGAGTCAACCATTGAATCTTCTTACATCTAATCAATAATGAAATGATTTTGATGTAGATTTTCCAGATGAATAATTCATTTTTGAGCATTTCAGTTTAAATTGCTAAGAATTTCTTTTCACGAGTGATTACACACTATTTCATATTAAT
Source organism: Argiope aurantia (assembly GCA_026543865.1). Classification (NCBI taxonomy): domain Eukaryota; kingdom Metazoa; phylum Arthropoda; class Arachnida; order Araneae; family Araneidae; genus Argiope; species Argiope aurantia. Next base: position 144,712 of record JAPMOR010066351.1, read on the forward strand.
TAGTCAATTTCAGAAAAGACAATTATATAACTATGATTCATGTTTTAAATGTTGTAATTTGAAACATCCTTTTAAATGTATGATCAAAATACAAAAGGAAAATACTACATTATTGTGGAAGAAAAGACCAAAAGATTTTTGAAACTAAGATACTTTCAAATAAATAAAAAAGAATAAAATGTATACATATAAATTTAATTTTGTATTAATGAAAGATATTATTTTATATAATAATAAACAAAGAAATATGGCCATCTTCTATCAATTTACTTAATATTAATAAAGCATACAGAGTGAAAAGTAAAAATCTTTTTATGTAATTGAAAATTACAAAACATGATCTAAACTTAAGATAAAGGGAAAAAAATTATTTGTATTCATTTGCTTATCTAGGATTTAAAAATGAGTTTATCATGTAAATGTCCATATACTCATATTAAATATTACGCAAGATAAGAAATTTATTATTTATCAAATATTTTGTCTTTAGAATTAGGTTATTTAGATGCATACAAAGAGCCCTTTTGTGTGTATATTTCTTTTTTGTTTGCATACAAAAAATTATGAAATCACAAAATTTATGGAAATAAAGAAATAATAATATTATTGAATAATAAATTTTAAAAAAAGCATATTATTGTAGTAACATTAAAACATAATCAGAAAAATATCAGAATAAATTTAGTTATAAGCTCAGCTACTGATTAAGCAGCAATATTAATATGATTCAGAAATGAAATATTATTCTTGCATACATTACACTTTAATTCCTTTATAAACGAGTTATTTTTCTATTATCAATAAATATTTAATAAGAAATTTTTTGAAGTACTTAAATACTTTATTGGGCCGCGGTGGCCTGGTGATAAGGTCTTGGCTTCGGAACCGGAGGGTTTCAGATTCGAGACCCGATTCCACCGAAGAACCGTCGTGTAAGGGGGTTTGTTGCATGTTAAATCCGTCCTGACCAAACGTTCTCCCACTGGTGTGGAGAGAGGGGTGCCAGCTCAGGTGTCGTCCTCGTTATCTGATTGCGGTTCAAAATTACAAGGTCCGTCCCAAAATCGCCCAAGTTAATATAACTATACTAAACTAAATACTTTATTGTAGACAAAACATCCTTTCTGTTAGAAATTGAAAACTTAATAATAAATTGCAAATAAAATAAATACATGAATTAATTCAATATGTAATAAATAAAATATGATAATATATATAACTCATGACTGAATTATTTTTTGAAAATAGAAGATTAAGTTTGAGAATAGAGGGTCAAGTTTATTAACATATTATCTAAATTTACATAATATAAAATGTAACTTTTCTTCTACTCACATCGATAAATTTTGAAAGAACTGAATCTAGATTTGAACTGCAAAAGAAAAAAAAATACTTAAATGCATGCCAATTTGAAAATAAATAAATGTACAGATGATGGTGGAATGAAGAAAAATAATATGACTTACCGAGCTGTAGTGTTATCGTATGGAGATTTTGAATGCCCTGAAATGAAAAAAAAATATATATTGTTTTATTTTTATGACAACAAAATAACTATCACATTTTTAAAATACAGAGCATAATATGGCTCACATGAGTTAGTATCCGACATTTGAATTAAGATATATGAGTGCATTCGATGAGGGGGATTGTTGTTTGTCTCGTAGCAGTTGAAAGTAACAAATAAGTAATATCAATTAATTCAATCACACGTTCAATATTACTGGAAACTATTGAATGTGTAGTAAAATCCAATGAATATAATGCAGTTTGATTTTAAAATTATATTCCAATACTTACTGGTTTTTTTTTAAATTATCTGTAAGAGTGTTGTTACAGTCATAAAAAAGTGTGGTATAAAGCATACAAAATGCTGAACAGGGAAGAAAGGTTAAAATAAAAAAAAATGTGGAGCAAAAAAAAAAAAAAAAAAAAAAAAAAAAGGATTGAAATACAAACGATTTTGTCTGAAAATACATTGTTTTTCCTACTTTCATTAATGAAATATTTTTAATCACCCATTTTGAAGAAACAAAATGCAGTCATCTCCTAACGTATCAAAATACACATATGATATTGCACAATTCTTTTGTCATTTCTCACATTTAATCAGATCTAGACTATCCTATGTTTAACAACAGAAGATATAAAAACTTTTTTATTGATACTTTTTTTTCTAAAATGATTAGTATATATATATATATGCATTAAGAAAGCCATTATTGCAGATATAAACATGATTAATAAAATATGCTATAAAAGCTAAAAATACTACATTAAGTCCTTTTAAAATCTGAATACTTTATATACTTACAAAATTTAGTTAAATATACATAAACGATTATAAGCTAGAGGAGATTTGATTCAAAGTAGTTTTTTTTTAAACTTTGATATATCGATGTATAATAATAAAATTTATGAACTGAAAAATTATTGAATAAAGTAAAAACTGAGGCAGAACATAAAGAAAACTGTAAGATGTAAGAATACTTTAAACAATATTAAAATCATATTTTGTAAAATCACAAGATAAAAAAACCCCTAAGATTCTATATTCTTAAAATAAATTTAACATTATCAAAGCAGATGGACTATTTCTTAAACTTCTGTTCTTCTCTTTCTGAAAAAATAAAACTAAAAATGATGCATTATGTTTGTATAAAGATACCTTTACTTGAGGATTCGGATAATGCTGCATTCCTAGAAGAGATAAAAAAAATCATTAGTTACAATAAAAATCCGAGTTTATTTTAAGAATTTAATCATAAATGCCTTTAAAAAATTTATGTATTAAAATGTGTACTCCTTTTTTTTCCCTATTGATAACTGATATATTTAATTTGTGTTCTTAATATAGTTCATGTTTTCCAAAGAGTATTAGAATATCAATTCAAATTTGCTTAAGATGTTCTAGGTTAACTTTTCAATTTATAAACATAGGAGATTTTGAAATATGAACATACTCTCTCCAACATTGATCACTCAATTATCAGTAGCACTTCTTACCGATATATTACATATAATGTAATATCAAATAATTATTGAAGAATAGATATTTTTAAAGAATTTTAGCAAGTTAAAACAAATATTTTCAAACATTATTCAAAATTATTTAAGACATTTAATATTGGCTAAATATGTAAATAAAATAATTTAAAAAAAATCACAACATGATTTTGTGGATCAAATAAATCAGCATTATTTATTAGACATTTACAACTTTGTTTCTTAAGAAAAACAAAATTGCTTAATATTTAAAGTCTTAATTGCTCAATTTAATATCATAATAAACTCGCAGAGTAATTTTTGTTATAACGAGCGATTCCTGTGTTTTTGTATACCCTCCCTTAACCATGCTAAAAATACTTTCACCATCTATATTACTGTGAGCAAAGATTCAAAAAAGGGTATTTTCAGCATATTTTGTAATTTTCCATCTATACTTTTTTGTAGTTTTTTTTTCCCATATATATAAGTACATATTTTTTACAGTTTATTACAATATTTGGTTATATATTAATTCAGCAGCAATTACGGAAATTTCATAGCAGTTGCAGGGTTTCTATGAATCATCATAATGTGGAAACTAATGTAATTATGTAATGAACTAATGTAAGTATGCATTTGATCGTAATTTAACTATTAAATTTACAGTTTATTGAGCAAGTCATAATATGAAACTTTAATAATTTAAAATATGATAATCTAATGCTAACTTTAAATAAAATATACTGAATGCTTGCTTATAGATTTTTTATAATTTAATAAAAAAATTATTTTTCAAAGCTAAAAAAAAGAAAAAAAAGAAGAAAAAGAATTAGTAAAAGAAGAAAAGATGTAGTAAATAAATTTCCTGATGTAGAAAATTTATTTACTACATCAGGAAACTATATGGAATAAAACTAATTGAAAACAGAATTTCAATAAAAAATATTCCTGAGTAAGATATTTTTTTAATAAAGATAAATTTTTAAATTTTAAGAGAAGAAAACAAAATATTAAAAAAAGCAGAAAGAACCCAACTTTAGCAAGAGCACAGTTAGTACTTACCTTTGTATCATAATATATTTTTTCAAAGTGTCATTTTCATGTGCTAGTTTTTTCCTTTCTCTACAAAGAATAAATGTTGCTTTAAAAATTGTATGATAAAAACTATTTAAAACCTTTACAAGTTAAAATATATTTAATATATATTTTTGAATTTATACCCATCTAAATCTTTCAGATTTTTTAAAAGTTTTCGAAAATCTTCTTTTACTGCTTTGAATTTTCGGAGCTAAAATAAAGCAATAATGTTATTAATTGGAACTTTTAAAAATTGCTTTTAATGAAGCAGTAGAAACATATAAAAATATGAATGTAAATTCATCCTATTTTCAGATTTTTTCAGAAATAATAATACTATTCACATTTGAGCTAATAGAGAAATTTATTAGCTGTAATAGAAATAATTTACAATATAAAATCTCTTAAGGAAAAAAAATTGAATAGAGATGAAATAAATAAGAAATATTTCAAAAATGTATAATTTTGGAAAAAACAATTACAAGTGAAATTGCAATAACTATAAATTTCAAGTTTAAATATAATCAGAATTTTCACAGCTCTTGACAAAATCTTGAATTCAATATATCCGAATATTAATATTTTTTTAAAGTCATTGTAACTTTTAGAAAAGATAACTATAGAAGTCTAACATGAAATTACTTGTTTCCTTTCCCACTTAATTTACTCATTAAAAATGTTTTATATTAGTTTTCTAAAATAAACTTCATGAACATATCTTTCTTTTATCTGATATTTATAAACTTTATGAAAGTCTTTAAGAAGGCATTTATTATGTAGAAAAAAACAACATTGGCTTCTTAAAGTAAATTAGTCCAATACTTCCGATACTTATAAACAACTCTTTAAATAAAAATTACATTACTGGTTAAAAGATATTTAAATGCTTTCATTTTTTAATTAAATGTCTTTGAAGAAAGGCAATATATAAAACTTTTAATGATAAAAGAAATAATATTATAGCAGTATTCATCATTATTTTTTCTTACCAATATTATTAGAAAATCGAATTTCATGTTTCATTTAAGGGAAAATGAAAAAATACTGTATTGCTTTAAATTATCATATTTATTAAACCAATTATTAAAGATAGAATGATAATAAAAATAACAGAAATTGAATACTTGTTTTCTTTGATGTGCTAAAAGCCTAGCACGATGATTTTTCTGAAATTCTGATACCTATAATATACAAAATATATCAAGATTTTTTGCATATAATTATACTAATGATTAATTACATTCTTATGGCTTTTCTTTTGAACTAGGATTATACAAGAAAACTTTATAAACCGGAATGGAATTTTGCAGTAATTTATATCATCTTTTTGTTCAAGTCAAGTTTAAACTTAAATCGCATCAGTTTAATAATAATAACAGCTTCCTTCTATATAACTTGCAATAGTAGAAATGAAACAAATTTTATATATAAAACTGAAATTTTAGCAACAAGAAAACATGCAAAAGTTCTTTTATTTTATATCTGTAAAAAGGTCAGCAGTTTCATTAAAGCTTTTTTTTTCTTTAAATAAAAACAGATCTATATATGAGTATTAAAGTTGGAGCTTTTTTTATTAATATCTTTTCAATTTTCTACCAATGAAAAATTGGCCAATTTATGTAACTGACTTGTTCCCAACTCTTAATGAGTTGTTCTTCTTACAAATACTCTGAAGAGTGATGCAAACTGAAACTAAGATCTCAATGGATTGATCTGCAATGATTATTTTCTTCTTGTTGTCCATATAATATATTAAACCATGTTGCTTCAGAGAAAAAAAAATTGACCATCATATTTGGTAATATCCATGCAAGGAATTTATAAAATGAATGAAAATCAACCCTTGCTAATACTTGAAGATACTATGTATCATCCATTTTCTCATCAAAATTTTTTTAAACATTTCTATTATATGAAAAACATATATTTTCATAATTTCAGTTTCTAAAATTCATGAATATGGAAAATGGTTTGATTTAGATAAATAAAACATTTAATTTTCTTCTTCTTTAGTATAGTACATTTTAAATTTAGCCAAAATCATTTTCTGAAAAATATTCTATATAATTTCAAAGAGTACTATTTAAATTTATGCCAACTGATTAAATAAAATTATGCCAATTTATTAAACTAAAAATTATGATAACTGATTAAATACAAACATTAAGAGCATATATTTATTTACAATTTACAGCATCAATTTTAATATTAAATTATGTGTATTAAAGCATCCTTTCTTTACCTTCTCAGCTAGATTTTTTTTCGGTTTCAACTTTGTATTTTTTTTAAATTTTTTTTTTTTTTAGATAAAGTAAAAGCAGCTCTAATTTTAAATAATATTTTATAAATGCTTTTGAAATTCAAAATGTATAATTAAAAAACATATAAAAATAAATTTGAACTTTCACAGTTTGTTTGCTTAATGATAATGATTATTCATCTCTTAAAATTAATTTTCTTTTATTTTCTACAGTTTCATTTATTGTTGTTCCTGATAACAGAGTAAAATATTTATTTCTTAAAATACCTGTGTATTTTTCTTTAAATTATCTGAACAAATATACATTGATATCTTAATATTTAAAATTATCATGTCTCACAAAAAAATTAGCATTTTACATATTTAAGTAATAAACACAACACAGAATGTAATAAGAACAAGCAGCAACATGTACATTAGCAACAAGAACATAAATACTAATAAAATTACAAAATTACTAATACTAATACAATATGAAAATAGTATTTATTTTTTTACAAACTTCATTTAAAAAATACAAAACTTACTTGATGAACTTCTTTTAATTTCTTTTTTAAGAGCTCATCAGGATCAATAAAATACATCTGGACGTCAGGTTTTAACTATATCATTCAAAACGAATCATTGAGAAAATAAATAAATAAGAAAGCTAACAAATTTTCTATTTTATTTCAAATAGAAAAAAAAGGATAGTAAATGCTATTTAAATTGATTATGTAACAAGTAATCATTATTTCTTCAAAAAATACTAAAAGAATATTTTAATACTCATACAAATTTCGATAAAAAGCTACGACAGTTTTAATACAAATTAAAAATTTAAATATCAACAGTTTCAGAAAAATTCTAAGCACACACTAAAAGAAAAGAAAAGAGAAAAAAATTATCGATATGTTCAGAACTGAAAATAAAAAATATGATAAAGTTGTTGATGCGTAAAATACAATAAGTTAACTACATGGGTTGGAAAATTGAGTTTGAGAGGAGATTTACAGTATTGAGCAAGTATATATAGTGGGATGAGATATATTATTGATAGCACACCTTTAGAATGCTCATTCATTAAAATGTTAAAATGCAATAGCCAGTTAATTAAAAAAAATAGCCTTCAAAATTTTTCCATAGCTTATATATTAGCAAGTTGTCATTGTCATTAAGGGACTTTACAGTATAGTCACCAAGCTTTTTCTTTGAACAGGAAGGTCTTTTTTCTATCCTGGATATGCTTTCTTTCATTTTCCTCAAAATTATTTAAATTAAATTCACAAATAATTTTAATTTACATATTACTAACTTTTCAAATTCTTATTACAATTTTTTGAATTACTTTCTTATAGTATAAATTATGAAATTTCATTAATATAATTAATTTTTTTTCTTTCTTTGCAGTATATTACAAAGGGAGGAAGAAATACATCTTTTTTAGTTTGAATTGCTACCACTGAGAATATTTATATCTACAACAGATTAAAAAATTGATTTTAAAAATTATTTCTTATTTATTACAGTGATATATCAAATACATTCATACTTGATATTTAACCCCCCCCCTCCAAAAAAAAGTAAAGCTTATACTAAAGAACTGTACCAAAGACAAAGAGAAGTTGCAAATAGTGATATTTTAAATGCCTAAATTCTTATAAACATTTTTTTTTGTATTATTTATTTTGGAACAAAAAATTCTCAAAAATATATAATAATTGAAATATAACAAATATGGTGATAAGACTGATTTTAAGAAATACAAAAACAAGAGAGTTCCAGTTTTTGAGAACAAATAATCAAAATATCAAAACAAGTGCAAATCTCAAAAACAATAAAGCTATTTTTTATGATGTTTAAATTCTATACTTATAAAACAATCACTATAATATCTCTTAGAAGAAGAAGTAAAAAATAATTTTGAATATTATGAAAAAATAAACTGATGAATATAAAATAATAATTACCGATGAACTAAGAACTATAGTAGAGCATTGATTCCCACAGAGTTTGCACTTGTTTCTTGCACCTTCAAGAAAATATAATTTAAATTAATATTTCACTAAAGGTTGCATATAAAAGCCCTTTTTAGATGAAATTGACTTACACTGCTCTTCACAATCCTTACAGTAAATATGGCCACAACTGGTTAAATAAAAAGTTTTTTCTGCATCAGGTAATCCGAAACAATTGTTGCAATGAATCCAATCCATATTTCAGACACTAATAACATAAAAATAAAATTAAGTTTAAAATCAGTATAAATATTTTTAAAAAGAATTTCAAGAAAATTATAAATTATTAAAGCTTTAATGCCACATTAGAATACGAAATTATTTAAAATCTTATTCCACATACACAAATAGAAATCGAAATATTTTTATACAAAATAAGAAAATAGAAATAAGCATGTACGTCGATAAAAATAAATATTACAATATCAAGAATTATTTTCAAGTTAAGCTAAGAAAAACAAACCGAATGTAAAACAAAACCAGTTTTACATCGTGATTCATATTTCGTTTCCAATAAAATTTCATGTTGCCAGTTTCTTTCTTTCTTTCTTTTTTTTTTTTTTACAGATTTTAAAATCGCACTAAAAACATCCTACCAAGTTTTTAAAATATTTAAAAAAAATTAATAGCTCATTAATATAGGATGAGAAATTCAAAATAGTGATAAAAATAAACGCCTTTATATATTTTTAAAGATGGAATCAGTAATTCCTTACATATATATGGAAACAGAAATTTAAAAAAATCTTATGCCTATAAAGAATTGAAAAATTATAGCATGTTTCTGTTCGCTAAACTTTCATTATAATGAAAATGCAGAAACGCGCATCAAAGATGTAAATATTTACAATAGCATGGCAACAAAGTTATGATAGAAAAACCAAAACCATAACCTATTTTGATCGTGGGTTGAAAATTTTGATTTGACAGTTATCATGTAGGTGTCGTTGTGATCGGTTGCTTTCAATTTTATGTGTGTATTTTGGAGAGGTAAATAAATGAATTTAAGATGTCAGAAAGATTTACTGTAACTAAATCAGCAAATCAGACGAGCCCTGGCATTGACAAAAATTACGGTGCTACTCAATATACCGATGAAAGTGCGAGATTACAAGACGACGTGTATTACGGTAAGTTTAACGTGGCAAAAAATGTAAACAATGGCATTTAAACCCAAAACGATCAGTTTCTATCATTTTACTGACAATAAATAAAGAATACGGAAAGAAGCTAATTTCATCAATTAAACAACATCAACTGAGTAGCATTATACAAGCAAATATTTAGCGTCACTACACAGTAAAAGTGGACTTAAATTCAATTAAATATAATTAAGTTTATATCGTGAAAGGGTGTCAAAAATTCAACATAATAGAGATCTGCCATAATGGATACTTTTATTTCATTTATAATCATTCTTCATTTAATTAAAATATTCAAAGTTATGCTATTATAAAATGTAAGTACTAAAAATCAAAATTCATGTATGTCATACTTTCACTTGATCCCTTTAAGAATTGAATGCCCAGAGTCCCAATCAAGCTTATTCCATTCCTGATATAGATAAGTTTTAACTTAGAGCATAATAATAATGTTCAATACATAATAGTTTTGGAACAACAATTCAAAACCACTTCATATTGAGTTTCACTACAATGTAAAAGTTCCCTCTACCAATATAATTGCCTGACATAAATTTAAAATGATTTATTCTTTGAATATAAATATTCCATTCTGGAATTTTAATCAGAAAATACTTTATAATGATACATATAATATTCATTATTCATATCGATTAAAAGTTTGAAAATCTTTGTTTTATAAAGTAAGGAAATGACTAATTAAATGGCATGATACAAACTTTGCTTTTAGAACCAGTTCTGGTTTTCAGAATAAATGTATGTAATAAATTCAATTTATTTTTACCTTTAAAATAATTTCCTTTTGTATTTGTCTCTTAAAATCTTATAACCATAACTTTAACCTGTTTTGGATTAATTTTCCTTATCACACAAACTATTAACTTAGTGATATTTTAATTTCATTTCCCAGATAGAAGAATTCTCTTTGATAAAAGTTTTAGATGTATTATCAATTTGTTTTGTTCTAAAATTTTAAAAACAGTACTTTTCACATCCCCCTCTTCTATTGTCATGAATTACATTTAAAATATCTAAAGTTGTTTCAATAATTTTTATTAATTAAGCAAATGAAGCCCCAAATCTCACAATAATATATGCATAATTGAGATGCTGATTCTTACAGAAGCCATTCAAAAAGATATTGAAGAATATTGGCCATGCTTGTGACTTGGACTAAATTAGCTGTATATGTTTGCTTAGAGAAGAAGGCATCTTTTATGATTTAATCAGCTTTAATCCATCAATGATTTATATTATTAATGTCCTAAAGATCAGGTTTCCTAGCCACACCCAGTTAAATGTTTTTTTATATATGAAACATGTCGATATCATTTGTAACAAAGAAAATTTAATGCAAATATTGTTAACCATATATTATTTAAAATATAGATATAATTTTTAATTGTTTGATCACGAGCAATACTTGCACAGCATTGCCTATGACATGATGATATTAGCAAAATCAAAACAAGAAACACTTTAAAATTTCAAAGGGACTAAAAAAAACCTTCTATGTTTTTTGTGAAATTTATGACAGAATTCATCAGCCTCAACCACCGGATTGATTTCAAAAGTTTTAATTTCATATCTAGATGATATCCAGATGTGTCATTAGTGATTACCTATTCCTGACTATTCTGCATTTTCTAAAGAAATTGGAAAAGCTATTTCATTTTGCATTTTCTGGGTGGAAATAGAGCGAGTTTCGAAAAAGCATTGTACTTATTTAAAAATTCATTATTTCATACGTATCCTCATGATTCCCAGATAAGCTATTAATGTTCTACCAGCTTTCTCATGAGAGAAATCTGATATAAAATTTCTCTTTCCATTTTCAGAAATAAAGTTATTTTTACCCCTCATTCTAATATTACATTAAAATTTAGAGTAAGCTAGTTCTTTCAAGCAGTTTTTTTGTTGGGGCTAAATTTTGCAATACTATTTTAATGTATCCAGATTTTTAAATCCAATTTATATTTGATCCCAAACTTCCTGCCGATTCATACTCATAAATAATCCAAATCTGCAAACTGTTGTCAAAAGATAAACAAATTTGACAATATGTCAAATCATTCTTTTCTTTCTTCATTGACACTAGATCAGCAAAAAAAAAAAAAATCATTAAACTTATTTGAAAAATAATTAAAAATCAATTAATAAAGGTATTTTGATGATTATTTTTTAAAATCAAATAGTAATGTAAAAAAATTTGAAAAAATAATGGAAACAGAGTTTTGGATGCAGAAATTTTAAATTTTTTAGGATAAGTGACTAATTTAAAAAAAATTCTTAAAATTCAGTAAATTATATTAGAGGACCAAAACAAATTTCTAAGAACACAAATTTTTGCTCTTTTTTAATGGGACAAATTTTTTTTTTTCCCTACCTTTGTTAGAATCTACTATAGAGAAATACATGAGAAAAAAATCAAAATAACACAAAACATTAAACAAAAACTTTTTACTCTGAATTTTAAAATTTAGGCTTTGAGATACATTGAGTCACCATTAAGATTATATGTATGCCAAATTTCATGGCTATAAGATAGGTGCTATGATAGACAATACACAAACAGATACATATAAACATTTCTTTTTTATAAGTATAGATTCACTTATGACAGCAACTTAATTATCTGTTGTTTTTCTTACAATTAATCTAAATTTACAAAATTTATGAATATCAAACATAATAATTTCTACCTTATTCCTTGCCAGTTGCACAATGTAGCATCAGTATGAAAAAAAAACCCTCTGAAAATCCTTTATTAAGACTAATTGATTCTGTTTGTTATTTCTGAGTTTTTCAATTGATGGTATTAAAATTTTTATTTTTTTAGATATTTGTTTTAGAAAATATAGAACAAAATCAGCTTAATATTTCAGAAAAACCACATATAAAAAGTTGCACAAATATTTAAATTTTTACTGCAAAATTAAATTTTCAGGGTCCAATACCAGATTACCAGCATATGCAATTGTTAAATTTCCATAATAAAGAGATTCTTAAATCAAACTTTGGAATACTTTCATAATATTAATCTATTACTCTATTATAATTTTTCGTTTCAACATGGTATAATATTGCAATTATGTACGAAATATTCCTACATTCAAATGGATGTATAACAATTTAAATAATAAGATTTTTTTTAGTTACAGTTTTAAAAACTGTTATTCTGTTTAGTTAAATTATTATTCTTATTTCAAATGATTAAAAAGATAATTTATTTAGAACTATACCTTATTCAATAACAAAGACTTAAAAGAGAACTTCCTATTTTAAACTGTGTTAAATTATTTTTTTAATACGTAAATCAGCAATCGAATTTCCAAAGTTGTACTACCATAGATGCCACAAGCATCAACTTCATAAATTTGACAGATTTTGGATGAAATGATACTCTTTAACTCAGGTTTTTCAATCATAGGGTCTAAATATTAGCTCTACAATTAGAAACCAAATGATATATTTTTTTTAATATTTAAAATGTCTATAAATAAAATTGCTCATGACTCTAAAATGCCCATATTCAATTTTCCCCTCCTTCCTTAAAAAAATGAATTTTTTTTGGAAAAATTGTGATTTTACTATATGATGAAATAGATTTTTAAAAAAGTTGAAGGGGAAAAAATGGTCTGAAGAAGCTTTATATAATGTTCCCATCACAATGCTTATTATGTTTCCATTTACTTTTTAACTTCATTTTAAAAACAGTATGCTTTAACATAAACTGAGAATGCTTTGGTAAAAAATCATTCCACTGATGACTTATTCACCATTGTTAGACTGTATTTTATTAGAGGAAAATAGTTGTTAGCAACAATAATATGTAGCATCCTTAATTGAATTTTCCAGATTTTTTTAAACTTTATATCAATCTATGAAGCAGATATTGGAATTTGATGACAGAAAGAAATTTTCTGCAACATTTATTAAAACATAATGAATGTAGTATATTATTAAATTATCATGCATATAAATTTTTTTTGCTAATAATTTATTTAGAATAATCAAAACTTAAACTAATAGAAAATTAATCATTTTTTAAAGGCAGTTAATACACCCATTATTTAATTTTTGTACCATATTTATTAAAAATTCATTTTAAATAATGCCTGGTACATTTTAAATTATTGTGAAGAACTATAAATATTTGATGGCAGTCATCACTATAAATGAATGTTTTATAAATTATCTTATGAAATGTAAAGTTAGAACATTTATATTTATAATTTTATTTAAAAATAGATATAAAAAAGTCTGTGTCTAAATTTATGAAATACTAGCTGCCTTTGGAGGAGAGGGCAGTTGGTTTGCTACTGACAATAATAATTGCTAACATTTTTAATTATTTAATAGCTTTCTCAGCAAAATATTTTTAATTTACAAATTTTGGTTAATATGTAATTCATATTATTTTAAAAGCCTTATGCCATTTTGTTTATTATGCTCTGCATCTCTCTAATTTTCTGTATATATCATATCACAATCAAAAGAGAAAGAAGTAGTGTCTAAAAATCAACGCGCTTTAAAACTTGCTTGATTCTCAAGTTAAATCTTAATTATATGACAAAATTAAAAAACATTTTTTTAGTATGCCTCTATCAAAATCTACTTAATGTAGAAAAACAAATTGAATCTTCATATGGGGATCATCAACTGGTAAATATAAATTGTAACAATAAAAACAATTTGAGTTTCATTTCAACAATGAAGTATATTGGAGTAAATTATGCTTAAAATATTTTTTTAACAAAACAAAAATTTTATAGAAAGAAATTTGACATAATTGATAGTTTTTTCCTAAAAGTCATTTTTGTATTGCAATATTTTTGGCCTTAATAGTAAGATAACAGAAAATTTCATTTAATTTTAAATTCTGTTTAAAATTTTTTAAAAATCTCTCTGAAGTGTACATTTCCATCCTTCAAAATATATATGTATCAAGTTTGGTAGTTATGAAATTCTCTGCTCTATACAGCATCAACACACACATAACATTCATGTTTGTTATTAGTTGAGATGATCAGATATACTCACCATGAGATTGCTTCAATATCATCAATAAAAAATGACATTTGATATAATTTAAAACCTATGATATTTTTGGTATCATTAGAATTTATTAATGAATTAAAAATTAACATCAGTACTTCTTATAAATGGAAGGTTTCAGAAAAACTTATAATATGCAGTTATATTTAAATATTTAAAACAATGGAAGAAGATTTATGAAATAATAAAATAGTTTAGACAATTAGTAGCAGAATAGTCAAGACATAAATAATCTTAACATCCTTGGATAATCTTACAAATGAAAATGACTTTAAACTCATCAACTTTTAGTTGTTCTACAGAGTATGCATGTTCTATACATCTTTAGTCTTTTCATTAAAACCTAATAGGGCATTTGAAATATGAAAGCTGCCTAACTCTGAAGTTACCAAAAAAGGTTAATGGAAAAATTAATCTACTATTCAAGGTTCCTGAAACAAGATCAGTCTCAAAACTATAACACTTCAATAAAACTATTGAAAATGATAAATTAGTTTAAGTTTTGGTTAAACTGAAAGTAATAAGACATGATGCTTATTTCAATACAAAAATGATTACTTTACTGAATATTTGATTTAGATGAAAATATATATTGATGTGAATGTACAGTTTTCTCCTGTTATATAGAAAATATAAGGTATTTCAAGCATTAAAATTTATATAAGATGTAAATATTCAGTAAAAGTACTTATTTTATTTTTTGAGTTGAAAAAAAAAAGATAACACAAAATTAAAGAATTATATGTAATATTTTTAAAAATAACTTTTAACCAAAAATTTTATGTTAACAACTTTTAAAATTAAATAGACATTGAAGTTCTATATTTTAACTTCTAATGCTTTAGTTTGGTTTGAATTGTTAGGAATCAAGACATACTGTTTCAAATAATACATCGGAAAGGTTGTTGCCTTTTATAAAATTATTACTTTTCCTATTTTCCTGAGCGTAAAAAGTACTGCAATTTTACTTCCAACATAAAATATGCGTATTCCCTCCTCCATTGTATTTAAATTTTTTTAGAAAATATGCTTACGAAAGTATAGCATAGAGAAAAGTTTTTTTTGTTACCATTTCCAAAAGAAGGGGATGAACCTTTATATAGAACTGCAATTTCTGTCTTCGTATCGTAGTGGAAATGGAAGAAAAGTACGATAAATCTAACCTAACAGGAAGCAAAAGTGGAAATAATAACAGACAGTCATGGTAACACGTGGAACATCCCGCGTTAGCTAGAATTTGGAAACAAACGCATGCGCATACCAGAACCTTTTGTTGACCGAACCGGCAGCTGGTAGGTTGCTGTCAATTTGTTCGGGATAAAGTAAATAAAGTATAACGTGAATTCAGGCTACCTGAGCAAGATTGATGCCTCAACAAGTAGTTAAGGAAATGGATGTTGAAGATATGATGGATGAAAGCGGCGAATCCACTCCCGTTTTAAAAGTGGGTAAAAAGTTTGAGATTCAGCGTGTAGAGAAGACGCCTGAAAGTAATAAGAACTCAACTCCGGTGGTACCCTGTGAAACTTGTGAAAGGGAGGTAAACGATTTGAATGCCTTGCAATCCTTGCTGAAAGGTACGACGTTTTATTAAATTGGTTTGAATTTAAAAATTTTGTTGAGATAGGGAGAGTTTTGGAAGATAGATGCGTTTAAAAAATATTTGCAAATGTTGAAAATATAGAAGTTATATATATTAAAAATTTGAACGGAGCATTTAAAATGGAATGAATTGCATATGCTGAGATGAAAAAGAGGCGGTTTGCGTATACATATTTGACTGTATTTTAATAGTATGCATCAGAAATTTTGGGATTTTCTCCTTTTACTTTTTACGTTTAAAATTCGAGTTTTAAATTTCGTAGAATAGTTTGTTTTTATTTCGCTATAAAGGTGATTTATTCGAGATGTTGCTAGAAAATTCGATACATTGGTGAACTTTTTTAAAGTTTTAATTATGTACATATTATTGAAATAGTTTATCTGCCACAGATCTTTTTATAATAAAAGATAAAGGGAGAATTAGTTTTATTATGTCGTTTGTACTTAGAGGAATAATTTTAATCGCATCTTAAAATCACTTTCCGAGTTGCCCCCCCCCAAAAAAACGCCTATTAGAATTTTTAAAAAGCATTTATAAATTAAGCAGACACTACTTATTATAGATTTTAAAGTGATATACTTGTTTATATATAATTATTTTTATTTCATATTATTTATTTTATTATATTTTTTTGCAATTTATTATAGTTCCAAATCGAATTATTTTTGTAAAGTTAGGGCATATAAATTCTGGTAATTAATTCCAGCTATTTACGGAAAAAAAATCGTGTTTGATATGGATATTTTAAAAATATTTTATTGAATTGGTTTTATAAAACATTATGATTTATGCAAATTATAGCATGAATAATAATTTTTTTTTATCTCAAATACTGTATCTTAAATGCAAAATAAATTTTATATATACTGAATAAATAAGAATATTTAAATTTAATATAGTTCACAATTGAAAATTTAGATTATTAGTTTATTTTGTATTTTAAACATTAACAATTATTTTTTTTGTGTACTTTCTAGATCACAGAGATGGAGAACCAATTATTTCAGATGGAAATCTTTCAAGTTATGAAAAAAACTTGTACTTATATCATGTAAGTTATAGCAAATTATTTAAAATAATATTCATTTTTAAAATTAGCTATCTTTTTTTCTTTTTTTTTAGCTGTTTAAATAAAATATACTGGCAAATTTTATCTACTTTTATTTTCAATATGTAATTTTTTTTTTTATTTCTTTACTTTTTGCAAAAATATAATATTTTTTAATATGAATGATTATTGTATATCAAATGAAATTAAATTTCCCTCTTGGTTTGATTATAAGCTTAAAAAGGGTTATCTTTGATTTGGATCTTTTTTATTTATTAACAAAGACTTGAGTAAAAAATTTAAAAAAACAGTTTTATTTTTTAAACAAGATATGTAAACTAATTCAGATTTTTACAATTTCTTAATTCAACATGTTATAATTGGTTTTCTGGGCACAATTTGTTTATTATATAT
This sequence comes from Argiope aurantia, assembly GCA_026543865.1. Classification (NCBI taxonomy): domain Eukaryota; kingdom Metazoa; phylum Arthropoda; class Arachnida; order Araneae; family Araneidae; genus Argiope; species Argiope aurantia. The sequence goes on from JAPMOR010066351.1 coordinate 162,299, forward strand.
ATTTTTTTACATAATTGTATATCATCAATGAGGATTAACTCATCTCATGCCTATTTTTACCTTTTCATTTGTCATTTCAAACTCCCCCCCCTTTTTTTATATGTATGTGTATATCTAGTGTTTGCTATTATATATTAGTAGACTTGTGTACATTACCGAAAATTCAATCTCATTGTAAAATGTTGTTTTACAAATTTGATTTTTTTCCCTTTAAAATATGGGCTTATTTAGATTTATGTAGATTATGTATGTATGTTATTTTTCTTTTATTTAAAAGTATAAAAACAATAAATTTTTCTGTCATCCATTAAAAAAAATTATTATTATGTAGGAAGAAATGCCAGAAAGACCTAGGGTTGCAACCTTGTTGAACTCTTTAGCAAATTACAATGTTGCTATACCCAGTATTTCAGAAAATGCATCATCTGCTCCAAAGGTAACATACTAATGTGTAGGATTGTAAAGTTTTTATTCTATTTGTGAAGTGTTTTCTAGTAAATGATTTATCATTATAAACATAAACTTTATATAGAATTAAACTGTTCTATGCTAGAAGTTTTTCCATCCATTTTTAGGATTTTTTTTAATAAGAATTGTATGTTGATTATTTAAAAAAGATACTACAATAAAAATGCACTTATTACAGTAAATACATCAATGAGTTCTTTTTTTTTTAATCCAATATTTTTTTTTATTTATATGCTTTAAAATATCTGTATATAGAATAACTTTCTACATCATAATCTATCCTTAAATTTAAAATATTTCTGAAAATTTTATTATTTAATTACTTTATAATTATTTTTTGGGCTTATCTATTAAAATGTATAAAAAAATGGTAAATTTTTAAAAATTTATAAAATTTTACTAATTTTTATTTTTTCACACAGAAAGCCAATTTAGGCACTGTTGCTGGAGTTTACCTACCATGCATACAAAATATCTTGGGAGTTATATTTTTCATTAGATTGGGTTGGATTGTGGGAACTGCTGGAGTTCCTTTAGCTTTTCTTGTAGTATTTTTATCCTGTTGTGTAGTAAGTATGCTGATCTTGCTATTTTTTTGTCAGTAAAATTATATGAATTTTTTAATTGATACATTGTTTTTTTATTAAATAGAAATATTTGAACATTTTCTTTATTAAATCGGTTTTATTTAATGTATTCACTGCACTTAACAATATATGCTTTAAATATATATATATATATATATATATATATATATATATACCTTATGGAATGTTGTGTAATATTTGAGTATTTATAACTGTAAAAAAAATAATTTGGGAAAATTTTGTAGATATTGTTTAAAATAAGGAAAATAACTCTTCTGTTTGTGCTTTTTTATTTATTTATTTATTTTTGTAAAATCAAAAGACAAAATTTATTATCAGTGGATTGTTTGAAGCCTGTAGCTTATTGTTGATGAATGTTTTATTTTTGTATAAATGAAAAGTTATACTAGGATTAATAGAATTCAGAATACTTGATCACTTGCCTTACACAATTTATCAATGGTTGAAGCTTGTAAAGAATTTTCGGTCATCATAGTAGCTAGTGGCTCAGTAGATATGTGTTAATATTTTTTTCCCATAAATATGTCATGACTTATTTACAATCTACTAAATAAATAAATAAATAAAAACTTTTCTTTCTAATCTTCTGGTTTATTGAAGAAATCTGATTTACCAGATTGCATTGCATTGCGAGATATATGAGAAAAGTCTTCATTTCAAAATAAAATATGAGAATTTTTGGAGTAATTGGTTGCTGTTAAAAATAATCAATTAAAAAATCATTTCAAATAAAAATAGATTAACTAAAAGATTATTATTAATAAACTACCAAAATCGTATATGCAGGATAATAAATCATATGTGCTTCTTTTAAAGTTGTAGAAATTGTTTAAATGCAGTTATGCATTAAGAAATCAGCTCCAATGTTTTCATTTTCAGTAATAACTGCTTTTATAGAACTCAGAAATAAAAAAGGATTATATATTTAAAAAAAATAATTACTTTAATATTAAGAGCTTAATGCAAACAGATTGGAATTAATTTAATTTTGTGCCACAGATTTAATTTTTTTTGTGTGTATTAATACATTTTGGTAAATTTTCAATAGTGAGCTATGATCCATAAAATGATGGGTGATTTTTAATCTTATAATTACATTCATTTATAAATTTTATTTTGATTTAAGGAATTAAAAAATTTCCTTTCTTCATGTTAAAATTATGTTTCCTTCCTTCATTAAAAAGTTATGTAGTTTAATATTTTAGCAAGTTAGTGGAAAAGTAGAAAAACAATAAGTAGTGTGATATTAATTACATGTAATTTTCTTTTCTATTTATTAGACTTTCACTACATGTATATCTTTGAGTGCCATAGCAACAAATGGTATTGTTCCAGGTAAAGATGTTTTTTTCTTCCTATTCATTCACTATTTATCTAGCTTTTTATAGATTCTATTCCCTTTGTGTTCTCAGAATATTATTATTCTCATACTAATTTTTTCTTAATAATAGTTAAAAAATATATAATACTAATTATTAATAAAACGATTTTTTTTTTTCATTTGCAAGGTATTTATGAAAGTAATCATTTATTTCCTTACATCAAATCCTTATTCCTTTTTATATATATTTAAAAAAGATTATTATATTTCAGAAAAGCTTCTTTGTAGGCAAGGATATAAAATAATTAAATAAAATTTAGATTACTGGTCTGAAGGTCTAATGCTATGTGAATGTGATTTTTTTAGTAAAATGATACTTTGTTGATATGCATAAAGTTTATACATATTTGATATATATATATATATATATAATATGCTGACACATGTATCCATTTTTTAAAAATTCAATGTTAACATTTTTTTCTAAATAAGCAACAAAAAAAAGCATAAAATATTGAAATATTTCTTTATAACTAGGTGTATGATACCAATTTTTAAGCAACACAAATAAAATAATCAAAATTATTTAACAGTTAATTTTTAGAACAGATGCTTTATTTTTTATGCAACAACTAAATATATTATAAGGGTGATTTTTCTTATGCTATTTCTAACAGAGCCAGCATTAGTATCATGATAAAGAGAGTTGAAGCAATTCTGATGAGTTAAAGATACAAATCTTTCACTAAGAAAAGTCCTTCATCATTAGTGAAAGCTTTAGAACTTCCTTAATTTTATCCAATTAAACCTCAGCCATGCATCATTCATTTTCTGACTAAGATAACTCATTAAGACATTTTGGATTTATTTTTTTATTTGTTTCATATATGAATAGCAGAATTCTTTTTGTTTCAAGGTTGTTCTAATTTCTTTCTATATCACAACCATCAGCATGATGAATTATTTTGCTTTAAATTAATTCTCTCTCTATATATTTTTAAATGAGGAAAAATTCAAGTTTACTGCTGAAAGGTGAGCTTATCTAATTGGCCCTTCTGTCTAGTAATGTAAATTTAAAAGCTTTCAAAATAAGAGATAATGTAATAATAAGAGATGATAAAATATTAGAAAAAAAGTTTTTAATTATTTTCTTTTCACAAGATTATTCCTCTGAAAGTCCTTGAAATGAAATATAAATAACTAAAGTTGAATATTTTTTAAACATCTGCTTTTATAAAAAATACAAACATTTCTGGATTACAAAAATCATCTTAACTTTATAGAAGTTATTCTTATATTTATGAAATTTTTTGTATGAATTTTTACCTGGTATTAATGTTGTGAGATTGCTTGTTAGAATCATGAAAGATAAATTTTTAACATCTAATAAAAACTATTTTAATGTAAATATTTGCTTTTTATGGATCTTTTTTTTTAAAAAAAAATTTGGGCATGTATGGGTTTTTATACATAATTCAATTTTGTATTATTAAATTTAATTTATTTTAATTCATCAAATTAATAAAAAAATGCTTATATAATTGTAGTGTATGACCAAATTATAAATACTTATTGGTATTATACATATTTTAGCTGGTGGTTCTTATTTCATGATATCTCGTTCTTTGGGACCTGAATTCGGTGGAGCTGTAGGCATTTTATTTTATCTTGCCACTTCAATAGCAGCTGCTATGTATATTACTGGAGCAGTTGAAATATTTTTGGTATGATAAAAAGAATTTTAATGTTTTATTTTTACTATTAAAGAAATTTTTTAGAAAATGCCAGCTATTATCTGTTTTCTAGATATCATCTATATTATATTATTATCATTATAATGGTTATATAAATTATCTGGATTTTATTTTTAACTATTTTAATACACAAAAAAATATGAAGTCGTAAAAGATGACCGACACCATAATAATTTCTTGAATAAATGATTAATTTATTCTGTAATGTTAAAATATCTTTAAAAGGATCATAAAAAAATAGACAATAGTTGGGCAAGTAAAAAAATCCTTTGTTAGTAAAATTTGTTCTAAATTTTGAATTATTAATGAGCATTTTTCAGAATTTGTTTTCTTGTACGCCCATATAAAAATAATGCGAGCTCTGTATAAAAAGCAATATTATTATCTTAAATAATAATTTTGATGATAATATGACTATAAATCAAGGCAATCTCCCATTTTTACATGAATTATATAAATATGGGCTGTTTAACTTTTCTTTAAAAAAATATTTGTAAAATAAGTGAGATCTGCAAGATGTCATGGCTAGTCAATTATTTTTTTTTAATAGGAAAATAATTAAATATTTTTTTTACTGATATCCTGATTTGTTATGTTTTTAACTTATCCTTATGAATGAGTAATTTTTATTCTGTATGTTTTACTTTGCTGATTCATTTGTTACAATTGATTTTACTTAGCTAGAAATATTTATAATTAAGGTATGTGAATTTAGAAGAGATGTAGTAAGTGTCATATACTTTGTCAATATGAATTTTGATTCTTTTTTTAAATTCATCTCAATATCTTTTATGTCCATAGAACTACATGGCACCTAGTCTTTCTCTGTATGGAGATTTTCGAAAAGATCCGGAAATCATGTACAACAATTTCCGTACATATGGGACAATCCTGTTGATTATTGTTGGAATAATTGTTTTCATTGGTGTGAAATTTGTCAGCAAATTTGCACCTATAGCTCTGTTTTGTGTGATCATATCACTGGTGTCAGTTTATGTAGGTGTTTTTACAAATTATCATGGAAAAGAAAGTTTAAAGTAAGTAGTTTTTTTTTTTTTCATTTGTTAAATTTAATTCCATTTTTTACAACTTTTTTAAAAATCTGAAATATATACTATATGTTGAGTACTTTTAAATTGGTTTAACATGTTAATAAATGTGGTTGGTTATAAAGCTACCTCATTTGGAATGTAATTACTACTCGGTTACTAGATGTTAAATAAAAACAAAATTGTTACATTTTTAATTAAAAATTTTAATGGCTTTTTTCGGTAACTTTAGAAGATATTGTACAAAAACTATTTTTACGTCATTTCAAAATTTTAAAAATGAAATTTTCAGTATGTCTATTTTATTTCCCTATATTTTTCTCTAATTTTAATAAATTTTAAAAATATTTTTATGATGTTCCACATTAATATTTTCCACATTATATTTTATTATTTTTCTGATTTTTATTTATTCCAGAATCTGTGTCATGGGTGACAGATTATTGGCCAAAGGAAATTACACCTGTTCTAAAGATCAAAATATCACAAATTCCTTATTTTATGTGTATTGTTCTGTGGTAAATAAAACAATCACAAATGGAACTGAAGAGAATTTATATTCTTGTGATTCATATTTTGAAAAACACGAGGCAAGAAATGAACTTGCTATACCAGGAATGGCTAGTAATGTATTTCAGAGTAAGTCACTTTTAATCATTGGTTAACATTATAATGAGAGTTTTCTGTAATAATTTTACGTTTAATTTTCTACAAATTAATGCTTGCTGTTGGGCTTCTAGTTTATATGTAAATTTTAAAGCATATATATACTAGCCGCCTTTGGCAACCAGCCGGTTCGCCAGTATTACCGCTTGCTACAATTTTCAATTAAATATTTTGAGTAACTGGTCTCTTAATAGATTCTCAAACAAAACATTTTTAATCTTCAAATTTTGATAGTCATACCAAACTTATACTGTTGTTTAGATCGTTTCGTTCAATTTACTGTATATATTTTGCTAATTTGTTGTCATTTCCGGTAAAACTTTAACTTTAATTTAAAGTGGAAATGATGAAATTGCAATTAATATAAAGATATTTTTTAATAAAACCAAGAGTTTTATTTTATTTATCATCTTTATTGTTATTTATTTATTATTATTATTATTGAATATGAGTATTGCAAACAGAATCACTCGATATTTAAGTCTTATGTGAACTACAAAATATTTTTCATAATTTATGTATTATCTCAAAGAATAATTCAACAAAAATTTCTCAGTTCAGCATAAAATTCAGTTTTTAGTTTTGCTTTCAAAAGGATTGAAATGGAATCAATAATAATATTTTGTTCCGGCCTATAAATATATTTAAAAAATTATGAAGTCTAAATTTAATGCAGTAAGGTATCATATTCTGAGAAATATTCTGGATACACCAAATTTTGAATGAATGTTTCTATTCTCCACGATCAACTAAGACTTATTTATGAAGTTTTGAATGTTTAAAATTTTGAAAAACTCAACATTTTTATAATCTTAGGCCAATTAATCTTGAGAAACCTGCGCGCTGATTGGCATATTTTCTTTGAAACGATTGATGGAAAAGCTAAAATTGTCCTTTTTTTATTGAATAATCATATTCAAATTTTCATAAATCAGTCAGTTTAAGTGATTGATTTAGTTGATTGGAAATGAATTCTTTTTATTTAAAATATTAGTGTTTCAAGAACATTTTGTTAATTGTGATTTCCACAGCAGAAGCTTTATGTAAAATGAAAATTCGTTATTTATTAGAGCATTTTTGAATCAAGTTACATAAAATATAATCATTTTCCATTTAGACCATTTTAGCAGATCTGTGTCTTACTAAAGGTTTACAAATTAGCTGTGTGGCCATGATTTGAATGGATATCCTGTTCATATTAAACAAAACTTGCCTTAAAATAAAACTGATTTATTGGATTAATAATATAGATAGTATAAAAGATCATAAAATAATTTTTCTTGAATTTATTTTTTAGAAAAAATATTTCATATTTGTTTCATTTCCTACAGACATGTGCCGAAAATTATATTTTTGCAGATTTCATTTCCAAAAAGATTTAATTTATTTTTAATTGGAGCTTTAATCAATGTGATGGCAACACTTTGAAAAAAGCTAATTTTTTCCCATGAATGCAAAACGTGCTCTTGCAGCTTAAATTTTATTTTTATTTTGTACGAAAAAAATTGTTGAAAAATATAGTTAAAATATTTATATAAAAATTAATTAAAAATAGAAACTTAATTTTAAGGTTAAAATGTTGGTATAATTTAAAAGATAAATTTTTGATCTTCAACTTGATGTAAAAATCTTTTTTGTGCGATAATATTTTTGGAAGTTATAGCAGAAACATGCCAAAATTTCGCTTAATTTTTAAATAAATAAAATTCTAATTAAAAATTCAAAAAAATAACCCCAGGTGCACATTCCCGGCCTCCAAGGTATACACGTGCCAAATTTGGTAGTTGTAGGTTGAATGGTCTAGCCTGTAGAGCGCCAACACACGCACACACACATTGAGCTTTATTATAAGTATAGTAAATTTCTTTTTTATGTAATCCATGAATACTCAAATTAAGGCATAGATTTCCATAAAGCTCTTAAATTGCATTAAAAATACCAAAATTAATAAAATTGTGAAATGAAATTGCATACCTAAAAAAAGAGGGAAAGAAGTTTTTGAAAAGAAAAATAATAAAATAAAAGACTAGTAGAAAATCACTAAAAAATTTGTGTTGATGCATAATAAAAATAAAATATCCAAAAAATTAAGACTGCTTTCAATTTTCTTGCATTACCTGAAAATAGGATATTTTGGTTTCAAAATTTAGCTAATGATGGTATATGAATTGAAATCTGCTTAGGAATTTGAGAGCATGTACTGAATAAGTAGTAAAAGTGAAAAAGAAGTATTGGTATGTAATTAGTTCAGCTGTGGAAATAAAATGCCAACTGCTATCAAATGAGGATGCTGAACATTAGTGGCATAATGTGTGTATTTTGCTGTTAGTAGGAAATAATATTCTCCAAAACTCATTTGAAGATAAATCTTCTTGTCTGAACAATATTAGAAATAAATTTGTAGAGGAATTTATTTTACTGAAATGTTATTTAAAATCGAAAGAAAAGAGTTTTAACCTTTTATGGTGCAATACCCTTTAAATTTTAAACTTAAGCTTAAAAGATTTTAGGTAATCTGTTTGGGTCTAAAGGAGTGCACAGATTAAACTTCAGTTAGATTGTGCTCACCGTTTTGTTTCTGTGAGTTTTCCATTAACTGGAACGCTGCTCTACTAGAGTTATGGAAAATGCAATTAAGCGAGCATTGAAGTGAGGTGGGAAAATGATCAAAATCTCCTGCATCTGAATTTAGAAAAAAAAAAAGAAGAAAAAAAACACTATTTTATATCTGTGTAGCAGATTTAGCTGCACAGGCATCCAAGATCTGCCATAAGAAGGCTCCTCATATTTACTATTTGAGGGTAATGTTTGAAGAATTTGGGGGCCTCAGTAAGACTTGATCCCTTCAGTATAATTAATTCACATTAAAATAATTGCAAATATATTTTAAATAAAAAATCATCTGTAATATATATATAATTAAAAAATATTTGCACAATTATATAAAATGGATGCTAATGAAATTCAAATTAGGGAACAGAAAATTTCATTTTAGGTAAAGATGACAAGATACTGATAAAGAAAACCACAAAATTTTATAGACCCAAAGTAAGGGTCAGTCATTTCCAAAAATTCTAACCTTCCTAAATAATATTCCTTAAATTTAGTTCATTTTCCACACAAAAAGTAAAAAGAATAGAAAGTGAAAACATGGGTGTTCTCTTTATGCCAAAGCATTCCTTCACATAACACAACTGTGTTCCAGCTGATAGAGTATCTATTTTTCCCAACGATTATATATGCGTTCTCTTTAAAGGATTTAAAAATATTTTGAATAAATAGTTTAAGATACTGCCAATAAATAGCAACATTAAAATATTTTTTGCCGAAAAAAATTTTATTAAAAAAATTAACAATTTCATAAAAAAAAAAACTTTTATATTATGTGCTATAGCTGAAAATTATGGATCTGCTTAGTTTAAATTGTCATCTATTTTTTTAAAAAGGAAATTATTAAAGTTGTTGTTTTTTATTAAAAAAATAACAAAATTTATTGAAGATAGTCTTTTATATTATGTGCTATAGCTGAAAATTATGGATCTGCTTAATTTAAACTGCCATCTATTTTTTTTAAAAAAAGGAAGTTACAAGTGAATCCTAAACCTATTTTTTCCACTTATAACTGATAGATTTTAGAAGCAAGTGATGTTAGGTGGCCCTTGTAGTGGAAGACTATGCTGCAAAGGGTTTCTTAACAATGAATAAATGTAAAATCATTTAAATGGTTTTCCTTTAAGTTACTATGAAATGTGGTATTTTATTGTGGTAAAGTGATTCATTTTAATGTCATTCCTTTTTTTAAATTGTATTTTGATTTTAATTCTTGTTCTCTTCTTAACAAATAATAATTTTTTTCTTTGACTTTATTTTCTCTGTAGCCAATGTCTATAGTCGATTTCGTCAACAAGGTGATTACATATCAGAAACTTTGAATCGTGAAGCTGCTAGTTCATATGGACATAAAACCTACAATCAAATTTTAGTTGATCTGACAACATCATTTACAGTATTAATTGCAATTTTCTTCCCATCATGTACAGGTATGTTTATGAATGCATTTCTCTTTTGCAGAAGTGCTTGAGAGCTTCTGAATATGTGTCTTTAATGTATTTTAAGGTATTAAAATATTACATTTTGTTATAGGAATTTTAGCTGGGTCTAACAGATCAGGCGACTTGGCAGATGCTCAAAAATCAATCCCTACTGGTACTATTGCAGCTCAACTTTCTACTTCAATTATTTGTATCCTTTTGTACAATGTAATAAGTATTTTTTAAATATGTTTATTTATCATATTTTAAAAACTTGTTTCTTATTGCTTTGAAATTATTTAAAAAAATCTTCTTTATAATTTATTTCTTTTGATTTATAATAATGAAATAAGTTTCTTTAATAAGATAAGATTTGTCTGGTGTTCTCCTATTTGGTGCTACTTTTAACAATCTCTTTATGCGGGATAAGTAAGTACTCGTTCGACTTTCATTTCATTCTGCGACAGATATATGCCGGATTTCTAGGGATCATTCTGGGTTCCTTGAATGTTTTAGAAATTAATCTCAATTGAAAATTTTAAATGTTGGTATACCTTATCTTTTAGTATTTCAGTAAATATATATTGTCATTTTTATTTCTATACTTATTGGCATATTATTGTAGTTTATTTCTATAACTTATATGCATCTATTATTATTATAGTCAATTTCCATGCATCGAGTCCATTATCTATAGATACTAAGAACTTTTTAATGTTATGTGTTTTAGAGGAAAATTAAACTATTTAATTCATCTCTATATTTAAAATAATAAGAAAAACCAATAAACCAGTTGCCTAGGCCCATTTGTTGATTCAATTTCAATAATTTTAATTTCATATGAAAGTTCATGGTCCTCTAGATATGCCACTTGGTCCATACTGAATTTCCTTATCTTCCATTATTGAGAGAAATCAGAATTTCAAAATTTCATTACATTTTTTATGGAGAAAGTTTGATTTCTAAATATTCCATCAAGGATTATTTGTCTTTTAACACTCATCATTTTTTGAAAAAATTGAAAAAGCGAAACTTCATTGTATATTCCTTTTGAGGAAACTGTGCAAGACAATTTGTCTGCTCTAACTGCTGAATAAATTTCAGAATGTTTTATTTCATATGACTGTTAATGATCCCTTGATATCTCATTAATGGTCATCTATCTCCTTCTTCATGTTGATGGATTTAGTAAAATATAATTTTGATACAACTTTCAGCTGTAACAAGTGGATTAATTTTGCCATTTTGGTGGTTGCATTAAAGGAGAGTAACCAGTCAATGAGTAGCACATGCTTAAAACAGCTATTATTGGGCTAAAGGGGGGGGGGTAGAAACTTTGAAACTTGATTAATTTTAGTTATAGATTTTTTTAAATGTTAGTGGGATTTTACTAAATATGACTGATGGAACAAGGACTCTATATAAAAATTTAGATTTTATACTTTTTTCTTTCTTTTGGCTATCCATTTATTAACACAAGCAATATTAAACATCATTTTTTAAATCATTTTTTCCAAATAGAAACTCATACTTATTTCTAATAGCCAAAAAAATAATAATAATAATAACTATTGATCAAAGATTAGAGTGGATGCAACTTTAAGCTAAAAATGTTTAGATAATTGTTATTTGTAGTTATTATTTGTTCTTATCTGTACATGTGTAAAATAATGAGATATAATATATACTTTTCTTAATGAATTTTTATACAATTTAACTCTTAAAATTGTGAAAAATTTTCTCTTTTTTTAAAAAATATAAGTTTATTATTTTAGACTGCAGAAATATAATTTTATTTTTAAAAAAGAGGTAAATTTGTCTTATTTTACAATTTTTAGGTTCTTTTGATCATATTGAAAACTTATTAAAATATTTGAGAGCTTTCAACTCTTATTAAAACTTTCATTCAGCTCTTTCATAAATTGCATCCTAGGCTATTTGCATTCCTTTTAAATATTAATTTGGATAAATGCTCTTCAAAATGGCAAAAATTAAGAGGAAAAGAATGAACAATAGAAAATGGTATAAAGAAGCTGCATATCATTCAATTTTGAAAATACTTTTTAGATTTGGAGATAGTGTTGGAGGCAGTTTAGGTGTTGCAGATTTGGCATGGCCTCATCCGATGGTGGTGATTATTGGCTCATTTTTGTCTACTGTTGGTGCTGGTTTACAATCTCTTACAGGTATTTTCATTTTTAAAAAATTAAAAAAATATTAATATATTTTTTATAACTGCTTCATGAACTTAAACCTGATTAACTTTTATGATTGTGAATTATCTTTTTAAGTGTCTAATTTTCTTCTTTTTGTTAAATGCAAGTCTAGATAAAATAATTTTTTGCTTTGGTTTATGTACAACTTTCATAATTCTGATATTTACTTGATTTCCTTCTTTGTTAATTGTTCTTATTATTTGTTTCAGGTGCACCACGTCTTTTACAAGCTATTGCAAAAGATCAGATAATACCATTCTTAAAAGTGTTTTCTCACAGCTCATCACGAAATGAACCTACTAGAGCATTATTTCTAACTTTGTTCATTGCAGAAATAGGTATTTTGATCGGAAATCTGGATCACATTGCTCCCATTCTTACAATGTAAGCTTTGACACATTTAAGTAATTTTCATTCAGTTTCATTAAAATTGTCGCATTCATTTTTTGAAATAAAATATTATGAAGTCAATCTTCACATGATTGCGTTTCTTATGCATGTTATTTATGTATATAAATGGGAAAAAATTATCTTTAGTAAAAAATGTAATGTTTAAAATAAGATAAAATAACATTTTAGCATTTTTTATAAAAATTGTGATTAGAAGATTTTAAATTTTCAGACTGTTTCTGCTTGTGATATTTTAAGTTAAAAAGATCTTATAAATAGAATGTTATTTGTTGAATGTATTCCAATTTTATATATTGATCTTATCCAAACATTATATTTTTTTACGAAATCTTAGTAAATAGTTGAATAAGCATTATGTTGTAATGTTCATTGCCATTTGGATTTATTTATGTCCTTTGTCTTGGGATTGTCTGTAATAAAGCTGCTATGTCATTACATTAAAATTTTAATATTTTTTTCACGTTTCTATACTTTTAAATGTATATGATAATTTAATTTTGCAAGATATTTGTTTTTAATAGATTAATTTTTCTACTTTTATTATAGGTTTTTCCTGATGTGCTACATGTTTGTCAACCTTGCTTGTGTTTTACAAAGTCTTCTTCGTACTCCAAATTGGCGTCCTCGTTTTAAATATTACCATTGGTATAGTTTTTTTCCCACCCTGTTCTCCTTATAAAAAGTTTTTCTTTTATGGAATAAAATCAATCAATTTGTATTATTTTAAATGTTTGTTTCATTGTTACTTGCTTATAATTTCTTGGCTTCCATTTCTTAAAAAAAATGTTTTTTTTATTGTGTTCTCATTCTATTAATATTTTTTTACATAAAATTTAACCTTAATTACCCAAGTTATCTTTAGCTACCTTTTAGTGTACCTTGTTTTAAACATTTAAAATAATAACCCTAGTTTCTGATCCACCCTAAACATTGGAATGGTGTTTGCTCTCATCATTTTAAATATTGGAATTGTAAATATTTTTTAAATATTTAAACAAAAATTGTATGGTGACCATTTGTTATGTGCAGCATTTATATTTTATTATGTTATAAAAAGTAGCACTACTCCAGAAAAAAAAATTAATGTACTTTATTTTATAAAACTAGAGTATCAATTATTGTAGGTTGTTATTGCCCTTTGATTGTATATAAAGAAAGTTATTTTTACAGGAATTATTTTTTACCACTAAATGATTAATTGCTTCTAGGACAGTAATTTATAGATTTTAATAATACCCTGATTTCAGATATTTTCTGTTATTAAATGCCTAGCATTACTACAATACCAAAAAAAAAAAACCAAGAAAATACCAGTACATTTAAACATCTATAAAAAAGGGAAAATGCAGGAAATTTTGAAATTTCTTTAATAATCAGGAAAATGCAAGAAATTTTAAATTTCTTAGTTTATTTATCTAAAAAGGGCTAATATCTTTGCACATTTCAGGAATAAAAGATTCTTTAATTGATCTAAAAGCTGTGTATGATGCAATAAACATTTATGGAAGTGTTTTAAATGTTTCAATCTAAGAGATTTGCTACATTATGTAAAATTAGCATATCACATTCATAACAATTTTATGAAATTATAGAAAAGCAAAACAAAAAAAAAATCGGGGGTGGGGGGGGGAGAAAAGAGAAAGAGAATCCAACAATCCACAAAGCCAGCTCTACAAATGAAATAGTTGCAAAGTTGTTTTAAAAAATGAAACTCATGACTGAAAAATCTACCGAAATTCATGTTCAAATATATAAATTGGTTTTTAAAAAAACTAATTTTCTTTTGTTTTGTTAAGTAATTTTAAAGTGGTTTATATCATGATAACACTAATGTTATTTTGTGTTTTATTTCACTTCAGTCTTTAATTATTCGTGATATAACTTTAACTTTTACAAACTTTAAATTAGAGAGCCTGTGGTAAGTGATCAATATCTTTTGTCCCTTTAACATGTGAATCTGTCTGGTAAAATTTGAAGCAATAATAAAGAGAAATTATTTTTATTTTTTCTGAATGTAAATATAAATATTTATTTAATCTACTATTATTTTAGATAATATTTGAATCATTACTTACATCCCTTTGCTTTTTCCACTGGTAATTAAGTGGTATTATTATTATTCTTTTGTAACATATGAATGCTATTTATGCGCTTCCATGATTGTAATATTTCAAATTTAAAAATACTGCATATACATACAAGAAAAATACGGGAAATGTTTTTTCTTGATTTGAGTGGCAATCCTGTAAATGTGTGAAAATATCTCAATTTTTATCATCAATTAAAATTGTGGGCTTTCAATTTTATCTTTATAAAGATGTTTACTTGTAGATGTAGTTTTGTTTGCAGCATTCTAATATGATTTGGATTTTAGTTTATAAATATTCATGTTGTCTTTTATTAATTTATTTGCAAAATTATTATAACTTTAGTTTGTACTCAGATTTTAAATTAAAAAACTTTAGACATTTTTTTCTATGTATATTGATTGTGTTTGCATTCAGAATGTATCAAATTGATATTATAAATTTATATATCATATTTTTTTTTTTTGTCAATTAAAATGCTTTAAAAAAAATTTCTTAGGTCTTTATCTATGGCTGGTTCAATCTTGTGTTTAGTCGTAATGTTTCTCAGCAGCTGGTATTATGCTCTCATTGCAATCGGTATTGCTGGTTGTGTTTATAAATATATTGAATACAGTGGGTATGTTAGTTACATATTATTAAAATACATGACACTTGCTCATTTTTTAACTATTATTTATTTTAATTATATTACTCTAATCAAAATTGGTACCTTATAGAGCAGAAAAGGAATGGGGTGATGGCATTCGAGGTTTAGCTTTATCTGCAGCTCGTTACAGTCTCCTGCGATTGGAAGAAGGCCCACCACATACCAAAAACTGGAGGCCACAAGTTTTAGTCCTGTGTGAACTTGATTTGGAATTAAACCCCAAATATCCCAGAATGTTTTCATTTGCTTCTCAGTTGAAAGCTGGTAATGAGGCTGGTTATTTATTAATTTTTTATTATGTAATGTTTGCACATTATGTTTTTTATGGCTGTGGTTCTTGATAATTATCTAAAATTAAATTTAAAACTTTTAAATGTCAGAATTAAGGAAATGATAAATTTAATCAGATTCTAGAAAAGTATTTTTAAAAGCCTTCTGAAATTGTGTAGTGTTGCTTTAGTATATTTTATTACAGTTTTAGACTTATTAATAGACGTAGAATCATCTCTTTTTAGGTAACATATATACAGTTAATTTGATTTGTTGTGCATTTTTGTTAATAACAAAATTTGTTGATAGAATATTTTGCTTTTTGAAAAATATTGTTTTTTAAATAGATGCTTTATCTTTTATACCTGGTTATGAAATATGTTTATGATTATTTTATTTATTTGTGATAACATAAAGTGGCATGAATAAACTTGAAAATTTTGTTTTTGGGACTTAAAATGCCTACAAACCTTCAGAAATTATTAAAATCAAAGAATTTCATCAATATTTTTTTGCAGAATTTTAAGTTTTAAAATGCATTTTGTAAATTTTTAAAGCTTTACTAATTTTTTTTAAAAAATTTTCAAAAAATGTTTAGCTTTTTAAAGTATTGCAAAAACTGTTATAAATCACATATTTTGTAGGACAAAACCAATTTTAAGCTGTGAACATTCTATAAACTTTTTATTCCCTATCTGAGTTAAATTAATTCTATTTATTTATTGTCAATGTTTCTAGGAAAAGGATTGACTCTGGTATGTTCAGTAATTGAAGGATCTTTTGAAAAAATGTATAGTGAAGCTCAAGCTGCAAAATTGGTATGTATTTAAACGGATTAAATCAACTTACTAAGTGATATCAAATTTCTTGTGTACTTTAAAATTTTGATGCATATTTGCTAAAAGAATATTGTCCGATTTAGAAAAATAGCGCAAGATTGATGGAAATGTTTTTTCTATTTGTAGACAAACCCTCTCCCCCCCCCCTTTTTTTTTTTTTTTTCAAATATTAAGCTTTAAAATGGTTTGTTATCTGGAAATAAATTTATTTACTTTAAAAAGTTTTAACATCATTTTAGTTATTCTAAATTTCAGTTATATTTTCATTTAAATATATTTCAGTTATATAATTTCAGTTGTGTAGAATTCTTAGTGTATAATTCAATGCTATATTTGTAGAAATGTTAATCCGAAAATTATAATGAATAAAAATTCTGTGAGAAAAGTCATTTCATTTTAATTTCAGAAGCAAATCAGAAATCTGTTCTTATTTATTTATTCATTATTTCAAACAAAGAACCCTCTAGTGCAGAATATTGTGTGCCTGCTTAAGAATTATTAGAAAAAAATGTAATATTTTTATTTAATTATGTAAAAAAAATTGTTTTTTCAGCATATAAATTTGCGATAAACAATAACTTTTCATAGTTTGAAAAGTTAAATAACCAGTTCTGAAAACATATATATATATATTTTTCATTGGAACACTTGCTTATATAGAAATCTATAGATGAAGATTGCTTTAGAATGTTATAAACATTTTTTCATTTTCTTGCTATTGCTTTTATGAAGGTAAAATATTGAATAGGTTCTGATATATTATTATGAATGCATGTATATATGAACATAAGATTTTTAATAATAAGTTTTTTTTGTTTTAATTTATTTGATAAATTCTAAAGTTATTTCTTTATTTCTAGAGTTTGAAAAGAGTTATGGAAGAAGAAAAAGTGAAAGGTTTTGCAGATGTTTTGGTTGCTAAAGATCTGACTGAGGGTATTTGTAACTTGTAAGTTTGTTTATGTTTGTAATTTTTTCTCCCAGATTTTATCTGATAATGTACTGCTTCATTTAAAAAAATGTGGGGATCTCTCTTTAGGATCCAGACTGCTGGTCTTGGTGGATTAAAACACAATACCGTCATTTTGGGTTGGCCATATGGATGGAGACAGAGTGCAGATGAAAAGCAGTGGAGAGTGTTTTTGCGTGAGTTGACATCTATTAATTTATGTGCAATTCATTTGTAAATATAATACATTTTTGCAATTAACATTTTATTACCTAGCAACTCTTTCACCCAATTTGTGACATATTCCTAAAACTAATAGCTTAGAAACAAACTGTTATGTTTGGCGAAAATATATCAAATTTACAAAGAGCAAATAAATTAAAAGTTTTTATTTTTATTTTCATGAGGTGTTTATTGAAACTTTTGGATACTTTGAACTTATAAATTTTTCATATGTGAATAAAAAAAGTGGAAACTATTGTAAAGATTAAACCTTCTTTGATTAAAAGGCATTTGCAATTTACTAATATGATTTCAAATTATAAAATGAACCATGAAAATTTTACTGAATGTTGTTTGTAATGCTTTGAAAATAAGAATTTTTTTTCCTAAAATTACTAGCCTATTGTAAAAGTTATTACTCATATTTACCTAGATTTCCTTTCTTCTAAACACTGTTAAAGTTAAGTTTTAAAAAACTTGTGCCAATAAGTAAAATCAGTTCTTAGAAACAGAGAGGCAAGCTTTAAGCCTAGGCACTCCTTACAAATTGACCTGTTGAACCCCAAGAATTAAGGTGACATTTCTATTATTTAATTATTTTAGTCATCAATTATGGATATAAAATTTCCTTCAATAAAAAGAAGAAAAAAAACTTTTAAGAGGCAAAGATGCTTTCATCCTATCAACATTTTCAGTTACTTCAAATCCTTCTTGCATAACTTGTAGTTAATTTTTTAAATAAAATTTAACTATGTACTAATTAATTAAATATTTTAAAAGGATATTTAGCTTAAGAATGCATTCTTTATTGTTCTCTGTTCTTGATAAATAAAATATTTATAAATTCACAATTGCTTCTCTCAGATACCATACGTAGTGTCCAAGCCAGTAAAAATGCACTTCTTGTACCAAAAGGAATCAATCTTTTCCCAAGTAATAATGAAAAGGTGTCTGGAAACATTGATGTATGGTGGATAGTCCATATCCTTTTTTTAAACTTTAATTTGCTGTATATATGATTAATACTTTAAGTCTCTCCTTATAAAGCTGTATTATCATACATTTAAATTTCATATCTATCCTGCTACTTTTTAGTACAGATTTTCTAGATCAAGGATTAAGGGTTAGTAACTGTTTTTGTATCTTTTGTGAAATTAAATTTTATATATATTTTATATTGTTTATTTCTGCTGTTGAAAAACCTTAACTGAAATTATACATGATGGTGGCTTATTGATGCTTCTACCTTTCTTACTGAAACAACATAAAACATGGAAAAACTGCAAATTGAGAATATTTACAGTGGCTCGTATCCTTTTTAAAATTTTTATTTCTACTTTTTATCGTAACATTGTTTCTCTAAATTTGATTTGTTATAATTAGAGTATGGAATTTTAGTTATATTTTGAATACTATACAACAATTTTAATAATAAATTATCTTCAAAGATAATTAATTTGCTATAAATTTTCTTTTCCCATAGTTGTAAATTGACTGGATTAAAAATTTATAACTTGTAAGTAAGATAATAAAATATTAACCATTATATTTCATTATTTTACTGTTTAGAAACTAATAGAGATTGCACTTAAAAAAATATTGTAATTACGTATAAATGTATTTCATATAATATGCAAAATTATTTCAAAATGGGTTTATAATTATTTTTAATTTTTGGTGTTTGTTTTGTAGGCAAAAATTTTATGTTAATTTAATAACGGAAGGGTAACAAATGGGGCATATTTTCAGATCAAGTTTTTTTTTCTTTTATTAATTGATTTCTGTAATTTTTATTTTCCAATAATTTAAAAATAGCAACTTTGATTATACTCTAAAAATATTTTTACTGTTAAAATATTTTGAAGTTTTAATTAATTAACTGAGTTTGTTCTGTAGCAACTACACATTTAATAAAAATTCATTGATTCTTTTAAACCTTATCTTTTCATGATCAATTAAGGTTTTCAAGTGGGAAAAAGGTTATTTGAATACTGTATTTTATGAATGAGATAAAAATTAATTGTAATGAAAAAATTTGAAATTTAGTGAAATTTTAATTTTGTATGTTTGTGAGCAATAGAATATATATTTATTGAATGTATCCAAATTCTTTGATTTTAAATTTAATTATATGAAAATCATATGAAAATTTAAACAACAAAATACAGTATTTGATTTGTTTTGTTGTTTCATTTTGTTGTAAGAAAATGTCTAGTGATTGTATTTTCTGCCTTAAATGCTAAAACTGATTAAAAATAGCTAAAATTTACTAAAAGAAAATTGCAAATTGAATTATAAACCTGAACTTTGTAAAAGAACTGGAAGATAATAGTATACAGATGAAGAAAGATCTTGCCAAGTTTTTATACCACTTGAGGATCGAAGCTGATGTTGAAGTTGTTGAAATGGTATTATTTCATTTATATATATATATATCTGAGCTGAATTAGAAAAAAATTGAGAATTAATTTGTAGATTTCTATTAAATGGAATTACTAGTAAATATAACATGAATGATTTACTTTTAAAATTAATATTTCGAAGTATTAAAATTCACTTGAAATTTTCAATGTGTTAGCAAGTGTTTTAAATTTTTAGTTAATTTTTTCCTGTCCTATCTCAACATTTTCTCTTCCATTATAAATGTCAATCTATATACACACTTTATTTTAGGTCTGCCTCTTGATCTTGGGCATGACTCATTTCAATTGCAGACATGCTTATTGGTGTACAGTTTTGTGCTTGACTAGAAATAGCTTTTCCTTTCTATTAACCTCTCTCTCATTCTGTTGTAAGTCTATGAAATTCTTCCTCTTTCTTTCTTTCGTTCTTTCATGTTTTATTTATGTTTAGCATTTTTGGTCTTTATATTTAATACATACTTCTTTCTAATATGCTTTTGTTTTTTTATGCTGAAAGTAATTCTGAATGCCTTTTTGTTTAAATTTATTTAATGGGTTTTGACTTGCTGTGAAAAACTTGGATAGTTTATTATTCTGATTTTAGTAAAATCTGTTCTAAAAAAATTTTTAAAATGTTGTTTATCATTTGTAAAAATAAATACATCACTACGTATTAAAGTCTAAGACTGTATAGCTTGTGATAATTAGAATTGTAAATATTCTTCTCTAAGAATATGACTTTCCTGTTCAAAATCTTGGACTTTATTTTAGCTAAATTTGGGTATAGTTGAATAATGAAAAAATTATTTTCTCCCATTTATGTCTTAATTAAAAAAGAAATGTTGGATGAGGAGTGTAGAATAGACAAAAATAAGAACAAAATACTTATACTGGTTTAATATATTCTTCCCTTTCATCCATATATAAAAGAAATAGTTTAAAATGTGTTCTCTGATTATAAAAGAAAATTGTTTGTAAATAGTCATTAATATATTTCAAAGTTTAAAATTGATATATTAACTATTGGAATGAAATGAAAAGGAAATAAATCTATTTTAAAAATATGAATTCAAAATTTGATAAATGGTAATTATTACCACTTAAAAGAAATGTAAATTGAATGATCTATCAAAAAAAAAATTTTTTCTTAAATTTCAGAAAACATTAGAATCTCTATTAAGTAAAAAAAATGTTAGAAAGGAAATGGCATGGTTATATCTTATACTATGTGTAAAACAAACTGCAGCTTTTAAATGTAAAACAAATTTAATATGAATGGTCGATTATGTTTGATTTATATGCTCATTTAACATAATATGAATTTTAACTTTATGTATTTTTTAAATGTTATTTTAAATTTAATATCTTATTGAAACAAAAATCTGAAAATTCAATCAGAATTATCAACGTAAAGTTAAGAAACAAATTTTATGAAATGAAAATTTTTATTTAAAAATTTCACTTTTTACAGTGAATTATTGTATTAGAAATAATCTTTTATGAACTATAAGCATTATTCCATACTTTTTAAATATGAAATATACTTACTAGTTGATCATTTGTTTAAATTATATATATATATATATTAAATCTTATAAAAGGATAAGTATAATAAAGGGTATTATAACTTGATTTTTCAAAAGAAACTCACTCAAAATGTTAATTCTGGAGATTTCCTTTTAACTAATGTTAAATTCCACTAATTAATTACTATTTAATTTCCCTGATACAAACCATAATTTAACTTTTTTGTTGCTAATGAGCTTAGACAAATAATTTCTGTGAAGAAATGATCAAAAACAAAATTTAATGAATATGTTTTAATTATTTATTCTCATCATATTACTGACTAAGTTTTGTTGAAAAATTTGCACCTTTAATTTGTATTATATATTCAACAAATTGTAATAAATATTTCTTCAAAAGTGAATTCTTAATAAGTTTTGCACCTCAAGCTTTGTTTGCTAATAATTCATACTCATTTTTGTACAGATGGATAGTGACATATCTGCATATACATATGAAAGAACACTTTTAATGGAGCAAAGAACTGAGATCCTGAAGCAGTTGAAGTTATCTTGTCATGGTTCTTCTTTTACTGATGTAAGCTTAAAGTTATCATTGTTCCACTTTTTTTGTTGTTGTTTATTATGAACTTATTTTTTTAATGATGAAAAATATTAACAAGAAATATATTTTTCCCTTCAGGAATTTAATCTATTTATACTATTTAAATTAAGAAATAGTATAAACCATTAAATTTTCTATTAACAATGAAGTAAAAAAAATGTAATTAGTAAACAGAATAGGAATCAAAGAAATTTATAAAAATTCACTGAAAGAAAACCTTGATGAGAGATATACAATAGAAATACAATTTAAAAAACAATTTTAAATACAGTAAATGTCAAAAATAGAAATTACTATCCGATTCCTATCATTACATTTAAAACAAATCTAGACAACAACAACAAAAAAAATGAGATTCTTGGACTTTAGAATATGACTAATGGTTTATAATAATAAACTTGAGTAAGTTTATTATTTCATTAATTTCTAATTTTTGCAATCTTCTGTGAAATTTTGGCTTAAAAATAAATGTAAATCCAAAAATAAAATGAAAATTCATAAGAATTGCCATTTGTAGGTTCAAAATATTGTTGATCATCATCACCATCAAGCCAGCCGAGTTGGATCAAGGGTTCGGTTTAATGAAGTTACTGAGGAGATTAAGGATATTGAACTAATTGATGTTGCTGATGGCAGTAATCAAGAGAATCCTCCCAATTTGGATGATAGTAATGCTAGTGGTGAAGGAAATCAGAATGAAAGCTTTGACAAGCTTTTGACTATCAAACCGTGAGTGATTGTACTAAAATTCTATTTAAGATTAGAAATTTTTATTTTACTATATTCAACACCATGTGCTTTCAGCAACAAGCTTATTCATCAGAAGTGTAATTTTTGTTTAGTTTCAATTGGGTCTCTTGTGCGTAATCTCATATTATTGTTAGCTTTAACTAAAAGAATTTTTTAATTTAGTTTCTGATCTTTTTTTTGCTGTTTTTTAGCAGCCTTGTACCTGCCTTGTTCATTGACTGCATGAACATTCTTAATAGAGACAAAATAACATTAAAATGACACTACTACCACCACCACCACAAGAAGATTTTGTGTGTAATTCTCCAAATAATTCTGACTCATTATTTCCCAGTTTCACATTTCCCTCTTTTAAGCAATAAAAATAGTTTTTTCATCAAATTTTAGAACTTAAAACTTGTTCAGTCTTTTATTACAATGTGCAGTTTAATTTCTTTTTGTATAAATGATTTTTTTTTATTGTTACCGAAGCACAATTTAAATTATTTTGTCATTTAGTATTGTACACTTTTTCTGACTTTGACAAAGCAGTTTTGCAACAATTAAATAACTGCATTTCCTTTGAACCAAATGCAAGATTTCTGTGCTTGTAAATTTGAACCAGCTTGTTTATTCTATTTTCATAAATGTAGCTTTTTTCAATACATTTATCAATTATTGTTATTATTTTGCATAATATAGTGAATTGTTAACTTTATTTTTAAATGTATTTCAACACAATTATTAATTGTGTTAAAATACATTCCTTCCATTAAAATATTTGTTTTCTTGCATGTGTTATGTTAGAATTATGGAACTCATCCATTATTTATTAATGGGAATAGAAATGCCTCAAAATATACCTTAACAATCTATAGCTAAGGTTTAGTGATACACTTAAACCTGTACTGATAACTTTTATTCACTATCATTTTCATAGTTATAGAGGCATACTTCAGCTGGATTAAAAAGCATGCTATATTCTAAATTTTTTTTTCATAAAATTGAACTTTAAAATAATTATAAATGTCAGAAAGAACTGAGAAAACTTAGGCTTTAATCAATTTAAAAATTTCAGGGACTAACCAATAAATTTCTCAATCGGAAGCAATTCAGTATTAAAATCCAATTAAGATGTAGTTTTTATGCAGATATTGTAGCAGTGTCATAATAAAAAAGGAACATGTTTAAATCTTTAATCATATATTGTAAAAATTTGTTTCCCATAAGAGTTCCACAGTTTCGGTGTCTAGTATATTTTATCAGAATTGTTTCAGCTTATGTGAATTTTTAAAATCTTTCTGTCCTGTTTTAGAGATGAAGCAAATGTGCGTAGAATGCATACTGCTGTCAAATTGAATGAAGTGATTGTTGCACGATCCCACAATGCCCAGTTAGTCATTTTAAATCTTCCAGGCTTGCCAAAAGCATCTTCAATCAAAGCTAATTGTATCCTTTTCATCATTTTTTTTAGTATAAATTCTAAATAGAGCAATCTAAGGTTGATATTTTTATTGCTTATCTTATAATCTTATATATTCAGATAAGGTTGATCAAGCTTTTAATTTTTCATCTAAATATATAAATGTGACGTTGGATTATACCAATATTGTTGTCATTAATATTTCTTTAATTTTAGAAACAGCCTGATTATTATTTATGCAAGACCATCTTATTTTAAGGCATATCATGAAATTTAGATAGAAATCGGTGATAATTTATAGCAGTTCATTCAGCCATTTAAATAGGCAGCAGTTTTTAGTATTGCTTTTCTTCTGAAGAATAGAATTAACTATTTAATTCAGATAAAAATAAAACCTGTATAAACTATGATTGTTGAGTTTTATTGCAGTAAACTGATAAAGGCAAAAATATGGTGAATGGCAGAATTAGATCTGATACCTCATTTCCTAAAACTCAGAAGAAATAAGCAAGACTGTAAATATTTTTTTAATTAAAACAATATTAATATAGCAGTAACTAAGAAGCAGTGAATATCCAATGAGATTACTTTTTCTTGTTTACATGGATTGTTTGAAATTCTTCGAGTTTTTAAAATAGATGCTTTGGTGTTTGAAGCAAGATAGAAAATTAAAATCTGTATTCTATTGATTTTTTTTATTTTAGGATATAAGTAATTGTATCCAAATTATTAGTGCAAAAAGAATTGTATGTGAATGTTTGATTCTATTCCAATGCCAGAATTAAGCACAACTGGGAATAGTGATAAAAATATGTAAATTATTAAAAATTATAAAATATGCATTTGTAGTTTTTCTTTAAGAAAAAAATTAGATGTGGCTTTCTTAATCATCTTTTATTGAATGACGTTGAATTTGTATCAATTGTCACATATAATTTTTTAATTTATTATGCCATGTAATTTATTTAAATTAATCTATAATGTTTCATATAAATTACAATATTACTTTATTGCAGAAGAATTTGGATATGTTTACAGTTGCTGTATCTAAATAGTGATTTTAAAAATACGGACATAGAACACTTTTTTGGAATATTTTCCATGTTTTTCTAGCTGTGATGAAAAATATGAACAGATTGTCCATTGAACGGATTTTGAGGCCTGTTTAAAAATCATGATCATGTAATGCCTTACTTTTATTGAACTCTTTGAGAAATTTGATTTTTAAAGTAAATGAATAAAGGAAAAAATCAAGCTTTGAACCTTAATTTTTAAAAGATATGGAATTCTTGGAAGTTTTAACAGAAGGCTTGGAACGAGTACTGATGGTCAGAGGAGGAGGAAGAGAAGTGATAACAATCTATTCTTAACCTGAGTGTAGCAGAATAATATCGCTTGGCTTCTTAGTTGCATTTTTCTTTCAAATCTGTGATTCTGTGCCTGATCTTTAATGATCTCCACCTTTTTATGAAACCACCTAATATCTTCTAGAAGTATTAATCTGATGTTTAAAAATTTTTACTAGTGAAATCTATTTTTTACATACCATTTTTTATTTGTTTATATAGTTAGCATTTAGAGAGCACTTTTTTGTTACTAGTTATTTATAATTGCTAATCATAATGATATTTATTACACATATTTCTAAAAAAATCACTTACCAGATACTTTGTACTTATTCTTTTTACTAAGTTTTGCATTTTTTATTTATTTTTTTTCTTATGCACTGAACAAATAACTATATAACTTACAAATGTTGTTACTTACATGAATTCATTTACTTAAATAGATTATGAATCAGTTGCATTTTACTTGTTTTTATTAAATTATTTGCATTATTTGACTTAATATCAACTTTAATCTTTTGATATTCATATTTAAATCTCAATGATATCAACAGATCAGAATGCAAATTTATAATTTTTTTTTAACTATATATGTGAGAGAGAAAAAAAAATTGAGTAATCATGACATATCTAATATATATAAAAGAAAAATATAGTTGAGCTATCTCAATCATTAATTTTTTTTTTCATTGCTTTACTTCTGTCACTCCATAAGCTTTTTTCTGATACTTAAGAGTCCTCTATGAATGACATGTATATAGTTTAATCTTATTATTAGATGGTAGTTTTTCTCCTGTAGACAATTCAGAAGAATAACTAGTCTGTTTATTGATAAAAATGTATAGTTTCATTCATCATTTCATTTTATATCTTATTTGAAAAGCATCAAACATAGTATGTTGTTGAATTTTATTTGTCTGTGTTTACTTATTCATAAGTCAAAACTGTTAAAATTTTCAATATATTTATTGAAGATCTGTTGACTTTTTTTTTTTTTACTTGGTATCAAATCAAGAATGCATTGATATTAAGTGAGTGTTCTCAAGTCAATGTATAATTCTAGTTGGGCAATTTATTTCCTGGAGGTCTTAGATGAGATAGAGATATTACTTTTTTGTGTCCATTAAAAATTTAATTTGCCATAAATATCAGAAGCATGCATAAGAATTTTAAATATTTTCATTTTATATTTTAAAATCCTACTTTGAAAAATAATTGTCAGGGAAAAAAAAATGTTGGCCTTGTTCTTTTTTAATGGTTTGTAATTTTTAAATTATATGGGACATACTCCTTCTTTTTGTTAATTTATTATTTTATTTTAATCTCATTTTTGTCATAAAAGATAGTCTAGAAAATCCTTATTAAAAACTTTTTTAAACGCTTTTAGTTAGGAGAAAATCTTTTTATGGCAACTTCAATTTTAAAAAATGAAATTAGCACATTGTTTTTTTTACAAAGAGAAAAAAAAAACCTTTAAGTAATAAAAGGTTTGTTAAATTTGTTATATTCCACATCAAATTGAAATAATCCTATATAATATTTAGTTCCAAAATAGAGCCTTGGTTATCTGATTTTTGTTTCTTAAGAAAATTGAAATGTAATACTTTGATAATTTATGAGCATATTCAAAAAAGAAATAATGAATTTCAAACTTACATAAACTAATTATTTGATGGTTAAATAAAAATTTATACAGCCTTAAAGAAAATAATAGCAAATTACAAATGGCTGCATTTGCCATTATCAGCAAGATATTTAAATACCTTTTAAAAAACGTTTTCAACAACCAATTGAATATCAATATTTTGCAAACAATTCAATAACTGCTTAATTTGGCTGCATTATTTCATATTTTTAACTTTTTTGTTTGAAGAATAATATTGTTAATTATATAGCTGTAATTAGATACCTTTTAATAAATAGGTAACTAAAAACTACTTTAAAGCAGAAGAATTTTCCCTTAGATCGCATAACAAAATTAAAATGAAGTACAATCTTATACAATTTAATTTTTTCCTGTTTTATATCACATCAGTATGTTTTTTAATAAAATGTTTATATCAATTAGTTCCAGTAACTGAAACTGGATGAAGTTTTCTATTCATATGCATATTCTAATATTTAATGTAAAATCCCTGAATAGATATTGTTCTTTCTTCTGTATATTATAATTATTTTATTTAACTTTTCATCTATAGTATAATTATGCAATGAATTATTAGTCTTTTAAAATTGTAAATATAAAAATAAATCCTTTATACATATTATTTACCAAAATAGCAGATAATCTATAAAATTATGCAAAGTTTTAGTGTAATCAATGCAGCAAAATACTTCCAAATCAGAAGATGTCATCTAATTAGATATTAGAAAAACTCTTAATTGAAAGGATAAAATTAGTTCTATGGATTCTTCATTTCGTTGAGAAATAAATCAAGGTCAAGACAATTCTTTTGTTACATTCACAAAAATACTGTGATTTCTCCCCCATCTTAAATAAGGTGAACAATACAATCTTTAAAAATGACTCTTAGAATAAAAGTTATTTTTTTTAATATTTTGCCATAAAACATTCTTCTTTAGAATCTCAAATGTATTATTTTGTGCAAACTCTTCTTTGTATTTTATTTTACATTTATGAGATCTGTCTTTCCTAACTATTTTATAATTTTGTTTTGATATTTTGCTTTTATTTATTTTGAATGTAATTTGCATTTTAAAAATATGTGTATCAGTGTAGTTTCTGCTTTTTTTTTTTTTACATATATCTTTCATTGAATTTATAACTATTCAGATTCTCTTTTGCTGAAATTCTTAAGAATCTGAAGTGAATGTATTTTCATTTAATTGAAAGAAAATCAATGATAATCATATATTTACTATAAAAATGTAATTGCTTTTATTCAAAAAGGGTAGGCATTCTAAGAAAATTATTTGTTTTCAATAAATAGTTAATTAATTTTAATATATATATATTTAATAAGAGCTAAAATATGGTCAATGAAAAAGTTGTACAAAATTTTTCAAAAATTGCATACAATCTTTGAATAGCTATTAGAAATTATAATGAATCATTCAGATTTCAGATTTACATACACAAGTATTAGTCTTGATGAGAATCGGAAATTTCATAATTCTAATTAATATCTTATTCAATTAATTATCATTGACAGGTGTTCTTGAAACTTTGATCATGTTAATTTTACAGATGTTAATTATCTAGAGTAATTTATTAGTGTGTAGATTAATTGCTTTATTTTTCTCTTAAATCACAGCAACTTGTGATATAGACATACTATTCATTTAAAAGATGTTTTAGAATGAAGAATGCCTCCACATCATTATTAAATTTAAGAAATATTCGAGAAATAAGCAGATGACTAGAATGAAGAGATAATATTAAACTTACAAATATTTCATGCTTTTTGAGATTTGAAAAAAAAAACAACACTCAATTGATATGCTTAGCACTATTTGACATATCATAAATTATCATTTATTGGCAGCTCTTTGGATAATATAGTCAAAGATTCAAACATTTCTGTTACTTTATATATATGTGTGTCCTATATAAACAAAATCTTAATGTGTTATTATTTTTATAACAGCTATTCAAAGTGGGTATACAATTTCAGGAGCACCCTTTAGTTTAATATTGTGACATTTATTATATATATAGTTATAGCAAATGATGCATCTATACATTCTACTGTCTTTCAGAAATGTTTTCTTCATTGTCCTTTTATTTTGGGGGCATTCTTTATTAAATTATGGCATTTATTTATTCCATGGCACAACAATATGTTTATAGTTTGTTTGTCTTTTCAAAATGTTTTCTTCAATGTCTTTATTTTACGTTTCTTGTCTTTCTAGATTAATTTATATTGGTAAGCTTATTTCAAGTCATTGATGATGATATATTTATAGAGTTAATGAACTGATTTATTCTATGGAATGTAATATATAGCTTTAGAATATTAAATGTTCTAGTTGAATTATAATGTATAATTTGTTTTCTTTTTTGTAAAAAATATGTGATTTATAGATACCAGATCAGATAGAATTTACTGGATTTTTTGCTTATTTAAATATTGTAGGGTTTTTTTTACTTGTGCTGACTGTGATAGTTTTTATTTTGTTTAATTTATAAATTTGTCTAACTTGGAATTAAATGATCACTATGGTTACAATCTTATATATTTTAAATATTTTTGCTGAGATTTAATTTAATTATTGAATCATTTTTTAAAATTTATCTTATTGTTTACTTACTTAAGAACAAATAATAAAAATAAAAATTTTAAAAAATTTATTCTGCAGTGTGTTGAAAATCTGTATTTAGGAAATGAAAAATATGATTTTATCAAGCCTAAACATTAATATTATATAGAAAGAAATAAGATACTCTTATTTAAATGTTATTATAAAAAAATAAGCAAATATGACTTTCTTTTTGCTTATTTTATTCCTAAAAATGACAGATTTCACCATTTTTTTATATCGCAATGCTATTTTATTTTGACATTATGGGATTAGTAGTACTTCAAGTTTGTATCTGGTTTACTAATGCTGTGTTATATATAATTTTATATAATTTGTTTTGATGAAGATTTTGCTAAAAACTGAAATTTTACGAATGCAGTTGGAACTTCTATATATCAAATTTAAAGATTCGTGTAAAACAAAAAAAAACAAAAAATCTATTGAAATTGAAAACTAATGAACTGTAAGAATGGCCAAAATCAAATTTTTCATCATTTCCACAAAAAACAATTTATGCAAGTTGCATTAACAATATTTCACTCCAATTATTTAATTAAAATTGTAAAAAAAAAATCATTCCTAAGTGCACATTTTCACCTTTCTATATTTATTATAAATTTGGTAGCTCTAAATCAAACAGTCTGACCAATGGACACACACACATTATTTATTATTGGTACACATATAAAAACTGTTTTTCTATTGAAAATTCAAAATTCTTCAAGAAAAAAATTGATATATAGAGATTTTTGATATATGATCATTCCACTGTATACATATTGAATTTTATTAACAAGTGTTTTCGATTTTGTAAAAATGGTAAAACCTAAGAGCATTTACTTTATCTAATAATTTAAATTTTTAAGATTGTTTTAATCAGTTGCCAATTATGGTAGCATTTTACAATTCATTTGTCATTTCATGCCTAAAGTTTGAGAATTAGTACTCTTATTTTTAGTTTCATACTTCTGTCTTTTAAAAATAAATAAACTGTGATGTTTTTAATATTTCAAATTTAAACTTTCAGAGAGATTTTTTTTTTTTGTCATGTGTGCCATTGCTTTATACAAAGAACTATATTTCTATAGCTTTGATTTAAATATAAAAATAAATGAACTATTTTCAGATTTTGAACTTTATAATGAGCAATTTACACTGATTGCAGTGATATTATAGAAAATCTTTTGATATTTTGACTATCATAACTCTTCCAGTGCATTAATTTTTTTCTTCATAAATTGCTTTGATGAATTTCAGAATGATCATTTTATTTTTCTCATTGATGTATACATCTTAGTGTAAAAACGCATGCTTTTTGTTATTATAATCAGAATAAAATAATTTCAAATTTTGCTGTTCTGATTTTTAAAATTATCTTCCCTTTGGTTGTTTTTATTATGACTTTCGGACAGTTATACACAGTGTCCTCTCAAATCGTGATCCATTTGCTAATATCTAAGCAAGCAAATAGTGCAATTGGCAAAAATATGTCGAAATTCTTATTGCAGGCCTCCAGTCATATTAGCGAAATTTAGTGAAGTCTTCTTGATACTCCGACATTACAAAAAAAAAAAATTACACATTTCTTTAAATAAAACTGATTGAATTTGTGAATCCTTAAATATGAACCTTAACTATCGAGAAAATTCGGGAAATCGGTGCACGGTAGGCGATCGCATCCGGTTCACAATTTCTCTCCGAATCAAGTAACATCCGATATCATTTAAAGTGCTGAATTGATGAATGAAAATCATGAAGAGATAATTAATTTATTTTACTGTGAACATTTTCTTTTTCATTTATTGGTAATATTGAAGCGCTAATTACATAGACATACAATATGAAGGGGGGGGGGTGAGTATCAGAAATGTTTGAATGCGTTAGATAGAACCAAAGTAAGTTTCTACATGTAACCAGTAAGGTATGAAATCCGGCATTGTATATAATGCCTAAAACTAGCTGGCAATGCATGAAACGATTCATGTTTCACACAGTTCCTAGACATTTTATGAAATGCCTAAATGAGAAACCGGCAAAGTATGAAATACATCTTCGATTCATTTCCGGGTGGTTCTATCAACTTAGAATTTCTGAAGGAATTTTAAAACAAGTATAGATGAGATCATAGTTCACCTTATACCCTAAGAACTTGCTTAGAAGTGAATTATTCCTAAACACGAAATTTCTTTCTGGTCAGTTGCAATTGCTCAGTCCAGTGGAAGCGGTCAAGGAATCGTCAGATGTAAGTGCCAAAATACGGTGTATCTTTGCGTGAAAAATTTAATGAAATGCAATTTTATTTTTGCAACTAGTTAATTTTTATATGAAATTTTTTTTCACTTAATAAGAATACCATAAATTTTGTTTTGTACAACTTTTTCTTTATGTATTTTGAATACTTTTTTTAAAGTGCTCTCATTATTTTTTTCTGAATAGCATTTGTATTTTTGACGAATGCACGTCATTTAATAGCAGAATATTTTTTTATGCTTTGTCTAAACAGCATTTGCCCTTCTATAGAACGCCTGGGTATTACATACAATGCTAATGGAAAGAATGTAATAATCCTCATATTTCATACTTTGCCTAAATTCGTTTACCATTATATACGATATAAGATATCCGAGAGTAATATGGCCACTTTGCGGCTTCAATTTTAATTTACCAATATAGAGTGCTATCACGAAAAGAAAGTTGACAATATATTACAGCAACTCGTCGAGCTGCATTCTTTGAAAAAAAAATTAAATTATTCAAATATTTACTGAAATGTAAAAGTTAATTTTCTTTCAAAAACAGCAACTGGATTCGACTTTTTAACTAGATTAGATTACTGTAACAGATGATAACTCGTTAAAAACAAAACTTTAAATACCGGTTAAAACATATAAAATTGATAAATATTTAAAAATCGGAAGTTAATTTTCTCTATGGTTCCATTTCACTCATTCCCACCTATATGGCTATTACGCTGACACTTTTACATAAATTTTGTTTATATTTTAAATTCTCTTATCAAATATACAATTTAGAAAATGATGCTGATTACATCTTGAAATGTATCTAATATAAAACTCGTTGACCGAATCCCTTAAAAAATTTTCTGACTAATAAGCAACTATCTCCGTTTAACGAGATCTTCCCCCAAAAAATTAATACAAATCAATGACATTAACGAACCTTTCTTCATGCGCTGAAGAATTTCAATATTCACCGATCGCAACTTTTTGGAAGTAGTGGGAAATTGCCTTTTTAGCTGAAATTCTCATGGATACCTATTTTAAATATGCTGAAAAAGAATCCCGTGAAGACGAATTCTGTACTTATTTGTCTTCCAGAGTGGGGTGCTGACGATGTTATTTTGACCTGGTAAGTTTCTTTTCTTCGTGCAGTAATCGACTTGACAAATTATAACAAGTTGTTAAATTTATTGAAATATTTTATGATAAATTTTTGCCCAAAATTTATATTTTGTGCATGAATTAGAGATTTCATAATTCCGTTGTAGAAAAAAATAAGGCCACTAGTGACAATATTTACGTGCTGTTATCCTTTCAAAAATTGCTAACTTCTTTTTATTTCAATTTTTATTCTACTCGATATCATGACGTATTTTGAAGCTCAAGTCAGCATGTCAATAAAGGGCTAATGTGGACTTGAATCAAGAAAATATAAACTTATAGCTGCATTCACAGAGGTCACCCTCTCGTTATCAACTTTTAAAAAAAGCTGAACATTACGTATCTGTATGGTAGATTAAATTGAGCTAAACGGGAACCAGATCTTAAATGTACAACACAAATATGAATTGCTTCAAAGATTTTTTTTAACTTGCAGACATCGGATATTCCATAACATGATTAAGATAAGTATTTTTAACTATCGAAAAAGATTTATTATCAAAAATACTTTCTCCATCAAGCTTTTGAAAGATCTATTGTTCAAATAATTTGCATGAAGAAATTGATAGAAATTCATTTAAAGTAAATTCATAACATGAAGAAGCACAAAATTATGTTAACAGAGAGGCAGTGCTGTAGCGATCGGAAGCAGGGGGGATATAGATGCCCCAAACGATAGTTTTATGGCAGCAAACTATTAGTATGCTTGCATTTACTTTTTCGTACACAAAGAGAAAATTTTATAATCATCAAAAAAATTCAAACTCGATATTTTGATGATTTTTAGACTCATCCCAAATTCTAAAAATGACGCTTTTGGAATTATGCCTGTCTGTCTGTTAATATGGTAACTCAAAAACCTGGAAATTTGGCATATGAATTAACGACCAAACTTGTATAATTCTGTCAGATTTTGAAAGAAATCCATTCGCAGAAAGTGTCGGTTCTCAAGTAACCACGATAATTACAAAATGTAATTTAGTGAAAAGATTTGACGTATAAAATGAAGATCCTAATTAAATTTTCAACTAAATTTGTTAAATGCGAGACCATCTTTCGGCCAGAACTTTTCCATGCGTATAAACAATATAGTTCAAAAATAGAATAATTTAAATAAATGGTATTTGACATGTGATCTTGTTAATAAAAGTGCATTTCTTTGCCAACTGTGATTTTAATTGGTTAGAAAAAGACGTCAAAAATGCATTTTCGGTGCCCGAATGTTTGAATAAGAACAGCATTTTAACGATTAATTGCCCAAAAATTTCGATTTCTTAATTCGTGTAATTAATAATTCTTAATTAGTGTTCGCCAATGACGTGTAATATTCAAGTTCATTTATTAGGGTATATGGGAAAGTTTTGAGGGGACCATTCCCTCTGGTTGAAATGAAATATCATAGGGGGGAGGGGGACGTCACATCCCGGCTCCCTTTATACTTAAAAGAACCACTGATGGCGATTAGCGAAAAACATTTATGTACCCGTTATTTATTATCCTCGCTGTGCCACTGCATAGAGCTGGTGGTATTTGATTTCTAAAAAGGAGGATATCATATTATGACAGTATGTTCAGTTTGTAGATAATGTATTCGCGAATCATGCGTCTTAAGGTGAAAGACAAATTTATTTTTTTATGTCCAGATTGTACCTTTGTTGAGCATTTATACAATGGTTTCATTTTATTTTTTTTTGATTAACTGAATTTTTATCAACATTTGAGAATGTTTTTGATTTTTAAAAATTATTTTTATTGAAATTAGAATTTTTAAAAAATAGAAATTAATATATTATGTTCCTAAAAATAATGATATTAAGTCTTTTTATGTTTGCCTTTTTTGTTTAAGTGAAATAAAACTCGATAGAAATATATTTATTTCAGAAAATAGGAAAGTGGTCAAATCATCAACTACTTATGAGAAATTTTAAAATAGAAAATCTTTCAAGAATTTACCAGATCTAACATAATTTCAGTTTGAAATAAGAATGGCACTATATAGTCTCAGGTGCTTCAATTGAATAATCATAGAAAATATATTACATATCTAAAATGTTTAGTCTGAAAAAGAATTATAAAAATAGCTTTCAATTGATTTAAAAAAAAATATTAGTATTTGTGTATTTCTTAACAAGAAATATTCTGAAAATTTTTCTTCAGATATACTGCTTGAAAGAAAGAACTGAAAGGTTGAAAAAATTATACCGGAGATAAAAATTCTCAAATAATTCATTATTTTCCACTTATATTATTATTTTAATTAGGAGAAACAGACACGAGTTTCTTTGTTTTAACAAGCGAATTTCTCAGGAAGTAGGTTGGGATATATTTATTGATTTAATTAGGATCTTTCATTGATCAATTGATAATATTAATAATAAATTAATGAGGGTGCTTACTCTTAATTGCATTCTAGAACTGACAGATTTATTTCAAAGCACCATTGTTTAATTTATTGAGTAATGTATAGCTCTTTCTGCTTTACAAAAATACACAAACATCATGGGAAAGAAATTCAATATGCATTACTCTCTGACTTCGAAATTATTAAAAAATGGGCTATGTTCTGCATACGCTCAGTCAAAAATTGTTTACTGGAAACTACTCATATTTTCATAAAATGATTACTTTTAATTATAATACAACAGTCGCCACTGGCGAGTAGCTAGTTCGGCGGGAATATTGGTTGTATTAAATTTCAGATTAATCATTTAGATATAACTCCATTGTTTCGTATACGGTTGTATACTTTTGCAGATTTCTAACAAATTTTGAGCAAAATCCATTCTGAGGAAGTATGTCAATGCAGTTATAACATTATAACTATAAAACGAAGAAAGCCATACATTAAATTATTAAAAATAGACTATGCGTGATACACAGATTTAACATCTGAAGTATAGATTGTAACGTAGTAAGCATGTTGCTCCACCTCTCACTTCTAATTCCCTCTAGCGGTATATGTAAAAAGCCATCAGTCTTTGTAACATCATCGACGTAGCAGCACGCCGAAAGGCAAAGCTCAAAGGAACTCCCGAAAGCGGAGAAACAATAAAATCTTTAAAAAACTAAAAAGGTCTGTCATCATTATTGAACCTCTCCATTCTGGTCCTAGCGACCCGGAGACGAATTAGCGAAAATATGGAAAAGAAATAAAACTCAAAAAGCCAAAGAGTTAAATAGAATCCGTGGAAGGATAAAAGCGAAACTAACAAGTATTAAAAAGTTTGTTGAAAGCAGTTCAACGGTTGAAGAAGAAAATAAATTCATATTCAGCTGTTAACAAAAGCTGGCAATTGTGGAAGAAATAAAAAATGAATTAGAAATTTTATTCAAGGATTATTTAGAAATCGACGAAGATGAAACACTTAGCCAGAAGTGCGATCAAGAAATGTTGGATATCGAAGAAAGAAACGAAATAGAGGTAAGTTTGAAATGCTTACTCTCTAATTATAATGTTAAGGAAAATGTAATTCATAATATAAATGATCAAAATTCAAATTTGAAAGCCTATATCAATCATATTGAATTAAAAACGAAACTTCCGTAAATTCCTTTACCGCTATTTTACGGAAAAATGGAAGAATTCAGTAACTTCAAAAATCAATTTATGTGTCTAATAAACGATAATACCGAATTAACGAATGATAAAAAGTTATTTTATTTAAAAGCTGCCCTCCGTGGTGAAGCTAAATTTATAGAAACAAGTGACGATACATTTGAGTCACTGTTTGCTGCTCTCGAAGAACACTTTGAAAATAAGCGAGCAGTTGTTGATATTCACATTCGAAAAATGCTAAAACTAAAAAAATTAAATTTTGAGTCTGCAAAAGGCTTACGAAATATCACAGACACAATAAATAAAAGTTTGAGAGGTTTAAAAAGTTTGAATTTAGAATGTAATGACTTAACAAATGCTATATTAGTAAATATAATATTAGAAAGACTTGACAAAGAGAGTAGAAAGGCATATGAAATGTCCATACAATCAAAACAAATACCTTCATTGAAAGAGCTCTTGCAATTTTTAGAATCAAGAGCGATGGTACTCGATCAATTAGGGAAATACCCTACAAGTAACAAATTCCAAAAGGAATTTCAAGGCTCAATAAATAAGTCAAAAAACTTTCTTCTTTATGCGAATAAACTAAGTGATGTAAAGTCATGTATTTTATGTAAATTTGAACATCCTTTACAAAAATGCTCTGAATTTTTAAAATTGAGTGTTTCTAAAAGAATCGAGCTTTTAGAAAAATATAACATTTGTAAGAACTGTTTGAAATCGCATAAGCCACCCTGCAAATCCACATTCCTCTGCCGAAGCTGTCAAAAATCAGGCCATAATTCTTTGATACATCTGGATCCTAAACTCTTAAGTACGCGCATTGCAGAGGTCACGCCTCCAGGAACGGAGGAGCAACTTAATGTAAACAATGAAACATCTGGCTCGTCAACGTTGCCACAAAAACTAACCACTGATGCTGAGTCAGCGCTTACAAGTAACTCGAAACTATCTTCAAACATTCTATGCACCGCGCAGTTATTTATTGAAGATGCATTTGGTCAAAAAATAAAAGCCCTGTTGGATTCTGGGAGTTCGGTAAACATAATAACTGGAGATTTGGCCAATTCTTTAGATTTGAAGCGGGAAAAGGTTAATGCATTCATCTCTGGTATTAACGGAGGAGAATTCTTCATTAAAAATAAAATAACCACTACCATTTTTAATGAAGAGAATGATTTTTCCAGAACTGCCTCATTTTTAATTATGCCTAAAATAACGCATTTAACTCCTTCTAAAGAAATTGATATCTCAAAAGTTAACTTCCCAAGTGAGATTAAACTTGCGGATAAGACTTTTCAGTATTCCTAGTAAAATTAATGCATTACTCGGATGTGAGTTGTTCTTTGATTTATTGAAGGCAGAAAAATTTAGATCATATGATAATTCACTCTTGTTACAAAATAGTGTGTCCGGATATTTAGTAACGGGAACAATCAAAGGCAGAAATTCTTATTTCTTTTCTGGATTAATTTTTTTAAATGATAATCTGGAGAATTCTGTTAAAAATTTCTTTAACTTAGAATCTTTTCCTGGTGATAATACAGATGATTCAGTCGAATCAAAAACATATGAACAAACTTACTGTGAGGAACATTTTCTTTCCACTCATAAGAGGGATAGTACCGGAAGGTATGTTGTTAAATTACCAATAATTGAAGAAAAACGTTCTACACTAGGCGATTCAAAAGAAATGACAGAAAGGCGTTTAAATTTACTTTGGAAAAGATTAGATAAAAATAAAACAATGACAATGTAATACAAGGTTTTTATGGATGAATATTTCCAGTTAAATCATATGGAAAGAATTTTAGATTCTCCTGAAATTGCCAATAGTGAATATTATATTCCTCATCATGCCGTATTTCGCCCAGAAAGCGCATCAATACCCTTGCGTGTCGTTTTGGATGCATCTGCAAATTCTAGCAATGGAGTTTCACTTAATTCCATTTTATTGAACGGCGGAACAATTCAACAGGAACTATTTTGTATCATCTTGAGATTCCGAACATATCAGTTTGCATTTATAAAGAAATTTATATCTGCATATGATTTTTGCAGATATAAAGAAAATGTATCGCCAAATTTTGGTCGCAGAAGCTGATGGAGACCTGCAAAAAATTCTGTGGAAACCTAATAGATTTGCTTCTGTGGAAACATACAGATTACGGACTGTGACATATGGAACCAAATGTGCTCCATTTTTAGCCACCAGAACACTCAAGGCATTAGCTGAGAAAGAAAAAAGTGAATTTCCTCAAGCATCTGCAGCACTTCTTACTGATGTTTATGTTGACGACATTTTAACTGGTTCAAATAACTTGCCAGAAACCAAGGCTTTACAACAGCAGTTAATAGAACTTTTAAGTAAAGAAGGCATGCAACTTCACAAATGGGTTTCAAACCATCCTGAATTATTAGAGAATAATCAAAACTTAAATTGTGAATTTCCAGGCTTAACAACAGTTAAAACGCTCGGAATGCAGTGGCGTCCCACATCAGACATTTTCACGTTTGAAGTGACTGTCAGTTTGAATAACAACTACTCAAAGCGGGAAGTCCTTTCAGTCATAGCAAGATTGTTTGATCCTTTGGGTCTTATCAGCCCAATTATAACTAGCGCTAAGATGTTTCTTCAGAGACTTTGGCAACAAAAGCTAAATTGGAATGACACAATTCCACAAAATGATTTGAATGATTGGTTAAAATTCCACTGACTGTCCACTGTAATCTTTTTATACACTGCTGTAAAATTTCCCGTTGAATTCTACCTCTTAGTCTAACATCTAATAATCTTCTCCTAATTTTTCTTGAACTGACATAAATGCTAGCATCATTCAATTCACTTCTGGTGGCCACTGAAGACATTCTTCGATCATGGACACATAGTCTTTTTATTCTTCTGTCATGAACAGGTGGTGCACCTTTTTCAGCCATTTCCTGCTTTGTTTTATATTGAATTTGTCTCCTAGTATCGTAAACAAAACTTTCAGACGTCATATGTAGTTCCTAAACCACCCACTTGTTTTGTAATTTCAGCATTGGAAAGATCACATTCATGTAACACAATAAGCTTAGTTCCCTTTCTAAGTGTCCAATCTATTCTTTTATTTGATGGCATTGCTTCATGACTAAATATTAGAACTATTTACAACAATTAATACTAAATATTAAAAATCTTAACAAAAATTCTTACTTGTGATTTCATTACATAAAAAACAATCTTCCTTCTATAGAAAAAAGCACAATAATGACCCGTTCCAACTTTAGAACGAACCACAATCTAGAAATCGACTCTCTGTATGTCAACCTTTTTGAGTCCAATCATAGGCTTTCTTTCTCCGTCGATGTGGTTTGTTGCTTACTGTATTGTGATTGGTTAGAAAACTACG
Source organism: Argiope aurantia (assembly GCA_026543865.1). NCBI lineage: Eukaryota > Metazoa > Arthropoda > Arachnida > Araneae > Araneidae > Argiope > Argiope aurantia. The sequence goes on from JAPMOR010066351.1 coordinate 202,484, forward strand.
AGTTTATTTACATTATAGATACTAGCGTCTCAATCGCAACGTCTATCCCTATGGGATGGGCGAATCCATCCCAAACCATATGTTGCCACTCATCTTGTATTTCCCACTTCCTGTTGCCCTTTCTAATTAATTAAATTGTTATTGAGTTAAAGGAACTGGCAACGAAGAGAAATTTAGAATTCCATCCATATTTATGTAGCTGATAGTTCCGTTTTTCCTGATGTTAAATAAAAAGTGTTTTTTATAAGTCAGAAAGTCTTCAGTCATAACAAATTGGCGTCCACGACAGGACCGAGTTTGTACTCTGCATTTGAAGAACTTGAAATTAAAAAGATGTACAGGTACGAATGATTTAAATTTCTGCTTAAGTATACGATATGCTGTTTATGATGATCAAAGTGATTTAAGTTTAAGAAAATATAATCACTTTCATTGCTTCAGTATAAACAGAAATTAAGAATCTATTACGAATCATTTTAAGTTACTATTTTAGTGCATTTATAAATATGGATGCTTTGAAAACAAAACGAAAATCGTTAAGAGCTTCGTTTACGGCTACCGTGATTAAGTTGAAGCAATGTTTGGCGACGAAAGTAGACGCCAAGGATGGCGATAAGCTGTACGTGTTGAATGCTCAGTTACAAGATGAAATTTTTACGTTTAGATGAGATTCAAAATAATATTTCGTCATTAATTTAGAAAATACTGAGACTGTTAATGAATACGAAGCCGATTTTGAGGCGGCAGAGGAATATAGAGATACTTTTCTTGAGATTAAATCAAAGATAGAAACGCTATTAAATAAAGATTCTGGATCTTTGTCAAGTTCTGTCGAGCGTGATTCAGTAAAATTAAATTTACCTAAATTTGAATTAAAAATGTTTTCGGGTGATCCTAAAGAATATTTAACATTTTGGAGCATTTTTTCAAAAATACATGACTCAGAAGAACTGACTGCCATAGACAAATTCCAGTATTTATACCAGTCTATGGTGCCTGATTCAAGAGCTGCTAGATTAATATCCAGTTTCCCAATAACCGCTGAAAATTATCCGAAAGCCGTCCAACAGCTAAAATTAAGATTTGGCCGGGACGATCTCCTAGTGCAAATATATGTTCGCGATCTCCTTTCACTGGTTCTGAAAAATGCCACGGCCGGTAAGAATGCCCCTGATTTAGCCACCCTCTACGATTTACTAGAGACAAAATTAAGAGCATTGGAAAGCTTAGGGCGCACAAAAGAAAAATTTGCTGACTTTCTAGAGCCATTGGTTGAGTCATGTTTGCCAGAAAATGTTTTGCGAGCATGGGAAAGGAGTAGAATTTCAGAAAATACAGATGACGCTACTAGTCAGAGATCCCTGGAAAAACTTATGTGCTTTTTACGCCATGAAGTCGAATCAGAAGAAATGATCCGCTTAGCTCGTGATGGATTCAGCAAAGATAAGGGAAATGGTGGTATACGAAAAGATTGTCAGAAATCGGTACACAAAGATGAACCCACCGCGGCTTCGTTAATTTCAAGCACATCTGAAGCAAAACTTAGTTGTATTTTCTGCAACCGCCCTCATCTCAGTAAAGACTGCCAAAAATTATCAGATATGAGTTACGAAGACAGAAAATCACACGTTATAAGGAAAAGATGCTGTCTCGTTTGCCTCAAGCCTGGACACATTGCAAGAAAGTGTCACAGTAATGTGAGATGTTTAATTTGCCAACGGAGACATTATGTATTACTATGTCCAGAACTACACAAGGGAAAAGAAAATGTTTCGTCTAAGAACAGTACGACCGATGATGAGAAGAAATCTACAGAAACATTGCTAACAAATCTTCCCTCTGAACACGAAATATATCTTAAAACCATCATGATCAAACTACGAAATAAAGATAAGGAATTCTGTGTTCGAGCATTGTTGGACGATGGATCACAACGATCTTATATTGAAAAGAATTTAGCTGCAGAACTAAACCTTTCTCCCTCTGGAAGAGAAATATTTTCTCAAGGATTGTTTGGAGGAGTAATTTCTCCTGCTTCTGAGCATAAAAGATACATCGTAAACGTAGAAAGCTTAAATCGTAAATATTCAACTCCATTGTCTCTTCTCGAGCAACCAAGGATATGCTCAGCCTTGCCAAGAATCCATGATAGTAAATTGCTTTCTGAGCTTGCTTCCCGAGGAATAAAACTAACAGATGTCGGAAGAGATTCACCACCCATACGAGTTCTGCTGGGAGCTGATATACTCGGAAGCATTTTGACTGGGAGAATAGAGGTATTATCTTCAGGTGTATCTGCAGTTGAGACCTTGTTGGGTTGGACAATTCTAGGACTGGGAAAGAAAAAGCAAATTGTTAACCTAGTCACATTAAGCTTTCAAAATATGGAGATGCCTAAAATGTGGGACTTAGAAGTTTTGGGTATCACAGATCCAATAGAGAAGAAAAATGAAAGCCTCCTTGAAGAAGAAACATTGACTCATTTTAAGGAAACAATTAGGATCTGTGAAGATCAAAGATATGAAGTAGCTTTACCATGGTTAGCCGGACATCCTGCTCTATATAATAAATGCGATGCAGCAGAATCCAGACTTCGTACAGCAACTAAGCGTTTGATAAACGAAAATTACTTTGAAGCCTACGATAACGTATTCAAACAGTGGGAATCAGAAGGCATTATAGAAGCTGTTCCAATGGATGAAATAGCCAAGGAAGCCCATTACCTTCCTCATAGACCCGTCATTAAGTTCTCAAGCAATACCACAAAGGTTCGCCCAGTATTCGACGCTTCGTTCAAGAAACCGGGATTTGCCTCCTTGAATGAATGTTTAAGTGTGGGACCAAGTCTTATACAAAAAATACCGCCTCTACTGTTGAGATTTCGTTCTGGTGCCATAGGTGTAATTGCAGATATAAAACAAGCATTTCTACAAATACGTTTGAGACCTTTAGACAGAGATGCCCTAAGATTTTTATGGTGGGAGAACGCTGAATGCTCAAAAATAAGAATTTATCGTCATTGTCGAGTAGTCTTCGGTGTTTCCTCTAGCCCTTTTCTGCTAAATGCCACTATAAGTTACCACCTAGAACGAGGAAAATTCCAGACAGAGAGCCTCAGGAAGACAATTGGTCATTTACGGGAAGGATTCTACGTGGACAATTTGGTGACGAGTGTTAACGACGCTAAAGAATTGGAACAACTGAAATCTCAATCCATAGAAATAATGAAAGAATGTGCTTTTGAATTGCGCTGTTGGGCTTCTAATGACTCTAAGGAAGATCAAAATGCACAAATGGTACTTGGTCTGATTTGGGATGTGATCAGAGACGAACTTTCTTGCAAGTTACCATCAAATTTAGATTGTACCCAAGATAAACCAGTTACAAAAAGGGTACTTCTATCTGTAATCAACAGCATTTACGACCCGATTGGCTTTAATACTCCGGCTTTATTGTTACCAAAGTTGCTTATGCAAGAAGCTTGGAGAGGAAAAGTAGGCTGGGACGAAGTGTTAACCTCAGAACTTGAGCATAAATACAGACAATGGGAGAAAACCATGCATCTGATACCTAAATGTACAATACCTCGAAGATTGTTTCCTGAAAAATATGATGATTTCTCACTGCACATCTTCACAGATGCTTCTGCCTACGCTTACACCACATGCGCTTTTGTACGAAGTGAATTACAAGGTCAAGTTATAGTCAAGCTCATAGCAGCTAAAGCTCGACTTGCTCCAATGAAAAAATCCACAATCCCACGACTTGAATTGTTGGGAGCAGCGTTAGGTGCTCGATTAGCAGAAACTGTACATTCTATCCTGCCAACAGTTTCTAAAACCTACTTTTGGACCGATTCAATGGTAGTTTTAAGTTGGATTAAGAAAAAAGAGCTGTGGAACACATTCGTGGGAAATAGAGTAAAGGAGATCAGGGATTTAACCAATTTAGATGACTGGAGACATGTACCTGGAGAGGTGAACCCTGCTGATCTGGCTACACGATGCTGCGATTGGTCGGACCTCCGGCAAAGCCAATGGTGGGAGGGTCCAAGTTGGCTGTATAAAGTCGAAGAATCTTGGCCATGTTCTGAGGTACCAGAGATTCCGGACGAAGCCTTTCTAGAGCGGCGTAAGACAGTTGTGACAAATTTAATCACAGGAAATGAAGAGAGATTTGGAGATAGATTCCTGTACTTTTCAAGCTATACAAAGGTTCTAAGAATGACAGCTTATGTTCTCAGATTCTGCAACAATATTAAGAAAAACTCTCCTAAGTTAGTCAATTCCCTTTCATGTGAAGAGATTGAAAAGGCAGAAGAGACTCTGATAAAAATCATGCAGTCAGAATGGCCCTCTGAAATACGTGAAAAGTATAGGGATACTATACAGTTTTTCGAAGAAAATGGCATACTGAAAGTTCAAACAAGACTAATTCTCAGTCAAGATCCAGAGGACTTTACGCATCCAACAGTTCTACCAGACCACCCTCTTCTGGAAAGACTGGTTTTGCATATTCATAGATCCTTAATGCATGCTGGGGTATTAACGACCTTAGCTCATTTAAGAGATAAATTCTGGATTCCCAAGGGTCGGAGAGTTATAAGAGCAATTTTACGAAAGTGCATAAAATGCAAAAGGCTAACAGCTGGGAAAGTTAATCCAGATCCAGCTCCTTTACCTCCGGACAGAATACACAGAGTTGCAGCCTTTCAAATAACTGGCGCGGATCTGGCCGGTCCGCTTTCCTTACGTGGTGGAAGCAAAGCGTGGATAGTTCTATTCACGTGTGCGGTATATCGAGCAGTCCATCTGGAACTAGTTTCATCTCTCTCTACCGAATCGTTTATGCAAGCTTTGAGAAGATTCTGGGCTAGAAGAGGAAGAGGTTCAACGTTATACACAGATAATGGTACGAACTTTGTGGGAGCAGCAAATGCCTTGAAATCTTTGGATTGGGACTTCATTCAAACTGAGTGTTCTTTAATGAAAATAAAATGGATGTTTAGCCCCCCTTCCGCCCCATGGTATGGTGGATTTTGGGAAGGGATGGTCCGCAGTATTAAAGAACTTCTCCGAAAATGTTTGGGCAAAGCTTGCGTAACATATGAAGAAATGTTGACTTTACTCTACGATTGTGAGGCTACAATAAATGGGCGACCACTAACCTATATGTCAGACGATCCCAAAGAGCTTAAACCACTTACACCAGCTCATTTCATCCAAGATATAAAAGAAAGAGAAACATTTGATTTGGATCTGATTGATTCTCAGCATATATTGAAAAGGGTGCGTTACCTTCATACCCTACGATCAAATTTACGCAAACGTTTCTACAAAGAATACCTAGGAGAGTTAGTAAGAAGTCCTAAAGTAGCTTCAAGAAGAAAGATGATTTCTCCGGGAGAAATTGTCATAGTTGAATCAAAGAACCCAAACCGGATGAATTGGCCTTTGGCTCAAGTGATCGAATTGTTTCCTGGGAAGGACGGTGTGGAACGTGTGGCCAAGTTGCGCCTAGCCAGTGGTGAAATCATACGACCGCTTCAACGATTTTATCCTCTGGAGCTTAGTGCTAGTGATCATATCAGCAAGGACCACCAAGGAATTGAATTTTCTGCACAAAACCCGGGCCCTACTGCAGTTGATGTTCTCGAAGAAGGAAAGAAATCTCGATATGGCCGTCCATTAATTCCTGTAAAAAGACTGAATTTGTGAACTGGTCTAATCTTTACTTTTATAATCTCATGTATGCGATTGTTTATTTTTTTT
>JAPMOR010066354.1:1030-16351 GCA_026543865.1 Argiope aurantia
ATGACATTCTGCATTGGGGAAATTCATTCTGGGTAAATGATATATTCCGGATTTGACATGTAAATACGTAACAAATCGTGAAAGCAATGGACAGTTTCTACTAAACATTGGAGGAACTCTCCTACCACATCAATGCTTACATTTTCGAATAAAATTAAAGAGCTGCGCATTGAAACGCACATGTGCGTTAAAAAAAATAGCTTTTTCTGGTCAGGAAAATGTTTTAATTTTATATATATATAAAAAAGGTTTTATCTATGCACTTTTCAAAATTTCATTTTCCGTCATAGCATTTTTTTATTTATTCAAAATGAAAAACAGAGAAGACATTTCGCTATCGATGATAAAAAAATCGTTGTCAAAATATTTTTACTTAAATGTTTCTGATTTTTTTTTCTTCCTATTTTGAAAATATTTGTAATTGGAAAGTTTGCTTAAACTGTTTCAATTTCTAGTTTTCATTCTCGCGCTGCTTTAAATGAATTCGAATTTAGGTTATAACGCAAAAGTGTTTTGAACGAATCCATTCAACATTTATTAATGGCATGAAAAGAAAAAAATATTATTGGTTATTTCAATTTATTAACACTGACATTCAAATCATTTTGTGATATGGGTGCTTTTCATTCAACTTCCCGCTCACGAAATGTGTCAGATGGAAACAACTATCTTTGGAATGATAATGAACAAAAAAAAAAAAAAATTGTGAGCGCGTAACGAACTAGATGAATGAAATGATATGCGTTTTTGAGTGCAAATTTACAAATCTCTATCGAATTTTGTAAAACACTTGTCAGGAAAAATTCGTTCGTTCCTTAAAATCCGTGACAGTGCAATCACTCGAAGCCCCGTCGAACTCGCCTCATTAAATCTGGCGATTCATTTTTATTTTCAGAATGATATATCTGATTGAACATTCTGATCAAATCCATCAAAGGGTTCTGCAGTGCTTTTTATCTGAGGGTGTGTGAATGTACAGTCATTTAATGAAGGTGCAAATTATACAAATGAAATTAGGTAAAGTGTCTCCTCAACACAACTATTGCAAATGTATAAAACAAATTTCAATTGAATATGTTCAAGAGCAATGCGCCACTTCACTGTAACCAAAATCTGATACAGTTCTTAAGAAGAAACCACATGCAAAATTCCATCCACCCATCTGTTTCGGATTCACCTCGTCGGTATTGAAACAAGCAAAGAAGCTGGCTGAGTAGGAAGGAAATAGGCGACACTGCTTGAAATGCCATCCACTGAACGTCATTCTATTAGCTGAGTCGTGTTTTCGCATGCATAAGGAAAGAAGGGGAAAATCCATCGGACGAAAATGAAGCAGTTGTTAGTTTGATCGTCATTTTATTCAAAAACGTAATGGAAAGTGGATCGGCTGTTTAATTAATCAGCAAAGAAGTCAGATTAAATTATTTGATTAAAATGATTTGAAACGATGCAGTATGTTCATAACGATAAAGAATGATTCATTTGCAAGTCTGCTTCTTTATTCAACGAAAGAAATGAGGGGAATAAAAATATGACTTCCGTAACTGAATGGGAATCGATACTCCTTCATCCCACCCCGCCTACAAAAGAGGAATATTTTCGATTAAATGGGTCCACACATTTGTAACCAATCATAAAAGTTTAATTTTTTTTTTTTAAATCGAAAATTGTACCTTTTAAATAACAGGTAAATTTATCTTTCAATTTCTTAAACTTTCAATATATTTTTGTAAAAGGCAAACATTCCTTAATAAATATCGTAGTTTCTATGTTTATTCGCTCAATGATTCCTATTCTTTTTGATCTCAAACTGTATAAGATAAAAAAAATGCAGATATTTTTGGAGAGAATCCCAATGGAATGATAGAAAATAAATAAATAAAATCCTTTGAAATAAAAAGTGTTAAATGATTTGTTTGGTGACTGACAAGCGGAAAGAAAAAAAAAACCCAACAAAATATCTTTATTGTATTTTTAAATTTTTTTTTTCTCTTTTAACGGTATCTCTGGCGTCATCGCAGACAGTTGGAATATTTTTCCAGACATTGCTAATTTATTATCGTCTGAAAAAAACAGAACATTAAAAAGAACTTTTTTCGGAGAATGATGAACATTTTAATATTATTATATATTTATGAAAGAAAAACGCTTTGATTGCTTATTAATTAAATGTAGCCATGAGCTTAGAGTTTAGAGTAGTTTTAATAATTGTAACTGGTAGAATTTAAATAATTGTATTTGTTATCTTTTGATGGCTTCTCAGTGATTCAGTTACATCTCATATTAGAACAAAATTGTCAGAAGGTGGTTATATAATATTCCACGATTTTTCCTCCTAAAATATATATATAAAACGGGACGATGTTTTGTTTACAATAATTTGACGTAGATCTTGAATGCGGTTTATGAAACAATACGATAAATTTCACCTATCTGCCTTTTAACGTCGAGTGCTCAAGATCAGTCATAGATACATTGACAGATTTCTCCCGCAACTTTATAGAAATCTACGATCTATACAAGTAATATCAATTTGTATAGATTTGATTTTTTTGCAACAAATCTTGCTATTTCCTAATTTTTTGCTATTTTCCACATTTTTACAAATATGGGAAAGCTGACAGACTTTAGATGAATTGTTTTCAATTAGAATTGGACAGAAATATGCAAATTTCATACAATTACCGTTTAACAGATTTCATCCATCTAGCTCGCTGCGTTTTTAGGCTTTACTTTATCAATCGTTAGTCATTTGATAAAAGAATCTGTATTTTCGTGAAAATTTATGATTCAAGTCCCTCATAGTAGAAAACAGGGTGAATTATTCAGGAACGAACGAAAAAAAATTATTATTTATCTGTACAAATAAAGGCCGAAAAGAAAAAAAATCCTTTAAAACAGATCTTTTTCCTTCTTTTTTTACATAAAATGGCTATGTTTAGTCTTTACGGGAAATTATGTTCGGCATAATTTTAATGCGTTTTTAAATTCAGAGTAGAGTTTTCTGTTTTCCTTCAAAAGTATAAATATTCACTCTCTTAAGTCGAAATCATTTCATATTGGAATTGCCACGAGTTTTGGATTCCTAAATAATTACATTACGTAAAAGGAAAAAAAAATTCGCCAAATTATTGTTTAAAATAAAATATTTTAATTACAATCCTTTCAGATAACAAAAGAAATTTTCGTGTGGAAGGGGGGGGGGGATTAGCCCAAAATCTTGTTTTAAATCTTCATTAAAAATTGGCCAGTCTTCAACTCATTTTTGTTTTGTTTATTGTTTCATTGTTTAAGTGTCTTTTCAGAAACGATGCTTATATCAAAATACTAAACACACATTCTTTGAATAAGTGAAATGATAAATTGCCAATAGAACAGATATTATAATCTGAATGAAAAAACGCAGAAAATTGAAACAATCCCTAAAAAGGCAATACATATTTTTTGAGAAATCAGTGAGCTTCCATCCATTGCTTCTATTTGGGTTGATGCATATAAATGAAGAAGACCGTTGCGATGGCGCCAATCGAGAGCCAGCAAAGCCTCCTTTAAAAACAACTTTCTTCAAGGGGGTTGCATTTGATAGCCAGAGAAATGTTTGATTCTCCCTCTAACGGATATTTCTAAGCACTTTATTTTATTTCATGCGTTCTTGAGTGTTATGTTTCTGTTCTAGAAGAAGCATACAATTATTTTACAAGAAATAATTATAGTAATAAATAAATAACATTACATACTTTTTATTTTATAATTTAGCATTTGCATACATATTTTTACCAAGCATGTTTATTCAAAAATAATTTATTTCTCTTTGTTGCAATTATTGATTTTTGAAAGAAGTTACTTCGTGTGGAAGCGTTAGGGGGGTAGAAGTTTATAACTTTCCAATGAATCGAAAGTATCGATTCTTCACATCCACGGACTCTTTATGATTTTCCTTGCCTTGTACTATAGCTGAAAAATTGAACCATGTTTTAAGACCGCCTTCATTTCCCCCACCCAAAAAAGTGTCCGAGTTAGAAATCTAGCCAGCTACATGGATACAATTCAGCATTCAGAAATATAAAAATATCGAAGAAATTCAGATATTTTTCAAATCGATCCATTGTTTCTTTATAGTTACGGAAGTACGGAAAACTATGTGAGTACGTGAAACGGAAAAGTGAGTACAGAAAATTATAAATAAAATACAACTTAACGGAATGCAATAACTTAAAAAAAGGAGAGAGGTAGATCAAGGAATTTTGGTATGTGGTCTTCGCACCATTTCATAAGTTAAGTTCGCTTCTAGTTTTTGAACCATTCAAACAAATCTTAGACCCCCAAGTAAATACTCGATTAAGTGCAAAATTTGATGCAGACGTACAGATTGCCTGGCAGAACCACAAACCAAATTCCTCGTTATCTAAAGCATTGCCTTTTTTTTTGAGTTTCGGTATTTACCTGCACGCGAATGGACAGACTTAAATCCGTGAACAGTTCAGTTCAAGATTCGATCATTGCAAATATGAAATATATTTAATGCCCAAGTGTCGTTCTTAACTCCCATTGTTCTACTACTTGTTCAGAAGTGACCTCAAATTTTTATCAGATTCCTCAAATGGATAATCAATAGTCGGTCGATGTGTGAATACAACTGAGTGAGCTAGATCTATGACATTTAGAATGTAATCTTTACAGCAAATCATCCATTTAAAAAAAAATCTTAATCCGCCCGTTTTGGTCTGAGTTATTAAGTTGAAGGCGGATGAAACTATAACTGAGATACGCAGTGAGCGAGACGGAGGAAATGTGGCAAATATTTTGACTTTGACTCATCCAACGTCTTCACCATGATGCATTCGGAAAGTGTGCAGAGATGTTACTGGATTCATATCTCATTGAGAGTTGTTCTTCGTTTCATAAGTCTTTAGAAACGAATTCATATTTCACAGGCACAGATTTGAAACCAACCCACCGGTTTAAATAACAGTTTAATTGAGTTGTAAATTATTGTCCGTGAAGTGTGTCTGGCTCCCTTCCATTCTCGGCAACACTGTTAGTCAATATGAAATATTCAAAACATTTTTGTTACTGTTTAATCAGCTGATGTCTCAAAAATTGAAAGGCACCTTTTAAATGTATCGTGGTTCGGATCGTTCCAACTTTTACTTGACAGCTGTAAACAAGAAAAAAAAAAGTCGGAAACTACAGTCGTTGCTTGAAAATAAAAAAAATTAGAAATCTCAAAGTCAATTTTCTATCAACGACGATCATGATAATCTTTTTAAGACCAAATAATGAATACCCGGCTCCTTACAAACAACGCTGTATTCTTAATCTTACGAAAACGTACCCATTTTCTTCAGCAAAATGAAATTGACTTGTATTCTGTCTTGAGAGAAACCTGAATTTTCAGAAGAGCGTAAACAAAAAATAGAAACGAAAAAAAAAAATCAAATTTCTATAGAAAAAAAATTTGTGAAATACCAGAGTTCCAGACGTTGCCAAACGAAAGAAAGAAGTTAGAATTATTTAAGAGAAGTATTAAAATAATTTTAAAAAGGAATTTTTTAATTAGTATTTGACAGACGATTTTCACTAAATAAGAAAATCGCATGAAATATTATCGTGACATGAAAGGAAAAAGACGAGTTTTTAGAATAATTTTACAAAATTTTAAAGCTTTTTTTTACCAAAAAAAAAAATTAATTGTATAATTACTTTATTCTATAAATTCATTTTATGATTTCCATTAAACACTTAAAATGAGTTATTTAATGTCACGCTGTTTTATTTTATAATGTAATATTTATCGCCATTTCTTTGTAACTTGATTTTAAGAAAGAATATGACGATAAACGTTTCAGTACATACTAGCTTCCGTTTAAAGGCAGACGAAGGTTAGGATTACCGAACTCATTGAACAGCAACTTCCTAGTGCCATTAAGAATTTGGATTTATTAACAACTGACTTTAACAACTTCATTTTTTTTCATTTAAAATGAATAACAAATCTCAATTTAAGAATTCTCATCATTTAATACTTGAACAGAAGGTAAATGAAATGAGCTGTTCTGGAATAAACGTGGCCACAACTGCCAAGAAATCCTCCGTGTTTAATCATAATTTTTTTATCTATCATATTCACTCACGTATGTACAAAAGTAGATGGTCCATTAGACCCGTTGTAGATTGAGTGCAGAATTTGACTAACATTCACAAATTCATGTCTGCTTGTATAGCTTAAACCATCTCATTTGATTCATTTGTAGTGTTGCCCACGGAATTTTCGTTCAATGTTTAAATAAAAGTCTTTCGCAATTCGGCACGAATTTCGTGACATATTTATAATTTGAATGTCAAGACCACCTATAAAATTTCATTTATCAAGTCTTGGGTGTACATGAGTGATCATATTCATAAACACCCAGACATACAAATAAATAATTTATCCATTTACATGTTACACAATGATCTTCAATTTTGAAAGAAAGGCTTTATTCCAAAATTCATTCATCTAGATTTGAATGATCGCTTTCACACACATACAAATACGAAGAGCGAAAAATGGTGACACTTTTGATTTATATGTTCTAAATTTCTTTACAGATGTTTATTTCTATTGTTATAATATAGCAGATTTCAGCTACCTCTTTAGTTTTTTTTCCAGTTATCGTGTTCAAATATACACGGTAGAAAAGGCAGGTCTCATTTACGTGGATCTTATTAGAAATTTAATAAAAAAAGTGTAGTTTTCGAATAAGGAACACATACCAAATTTCATCTCTCTAGTCTGCTATTTCTTTTTAAGTCAAGGTGCCAACACATAAGCCGGGAGGATAAACATAGCAGCCAAAATGTACCAAAAATTGTAAAAATGCTCCATCGTACAGTGGCGGGAGACAATAGTGCGCTTGAGAGCGGATCTATTTTATCCAAAACTTAATAGGGATTAAAAATTCTGATGTAATTTTTATATTTTAAATTTTATTCCGTAGTTCCTCATGATCTCAGTAATTATAGTGGACAAATTCATAATAACAGACTTCCTCTTGACGAATTTCTTGCAAAATTTAATACTACTTATCATGAATTAATATTTTCAGTATAGAATCTATATCAATTATTAACAGCACTAAAGTTATTGCAAAAATAAACTTTTGATAATTTCTAACATTTGCGGCGACTTTCAAATTTAAATTCTTTTCTTTAACATTAAGGCATTTTCCTCAGTTAGTGGCTGGGCATGAAATTGTTTTAAAAAATTACAAAATTCATTCAATTTTAAAAAGTTTATACAACAGCAGCTAAACAAAAAAACAAAACAAAAAAAAAAACGTCTATCGTTTATACCTTTTCTTTCAACACGCTTTGAAATTTAGAATCTTTTCAACTGTTAAGGTAGTATAATGACTAAAAGAAAAAAAAATGCTTTCTTTTTTACATAGAAAGATAAAACTGGCTTGGAACACTTTCCTAATGTTTAGATCTTTACTGAAAATCATTCATTTTGGAAGAATAAAATAAATATAAATATCACCTAAAAGAAGGAAATAAATTCAATATGCCTAACATCTACAATTAATACCACAATTTTGCTGTTTAAAGGTATATTTCCCATCTTCTGGAAACAAAGAAATAAAAATCTAAACTTTTCACTCATCAAGACTGGCAACCCAAGTGTACGAATTCATTTTCCACCGAATTAATAGTTCTCGTTTAGCGCCATTTTTAACGGTCTTTTGCAGACGAATTTCTCCAAACACAGCTGTTTAAATGATATTACAAATAATAATGCTTCTAATACTGAGAAGATGGGATTTATCTGCATTATTCTTGTTTCAAATTATCCATTCTATTTTATAAAAATTTCATCATCTTTTTTTATTACCGAAATATCTTATTCGAATCTTATTAAAGTTCTGTGTCAGAATATTTCTTTCTTATCTTTACACAATTTCATCTCAGTAACCATGACGATTCTAAAGAAAATTTATTTCTGTCAAGGAAAAATTTCCAAATATTATATTCTTTTATTTTGTTATTATTGCTTAAGGATTCGTAAAATTCGATGATTATGATATAAATGATTTCGCTTAAGCAAGCGAATATTTACAGTATAGTAGTAAAATATCTATTTGGCTACATAAAACTACTGATATTGTATTCGTAGCAGATTTAATAAAATGAAAGTGAATTAAATCTCTTTTATTAAGTAAAGATGTATGTTCTTGAGAATCAGTAAAAGGTTTTTTGGAGGTTTGGAATTTTTCGCTTTGCTTTATATTTCAAAATATTATTTTTTGCTTTTAACTGTGTGTGTGTTTTTTTCTTCCGTCACAGGTTGTCATTGAGTACAGCATGCCTGCTTTAGACAGTTTGCAATTGATAGATAGATTTCAGCATTGTTTCGTTAAAAGGTAGAGGGCGTATGATATATTTGATGTATGCCTGTTAATAAATTTATTAGCTTTTTGTGCTAAGAAACTATACATGTTATGTAATCAATGCACGATGAAAGAGTTTCCTTTCGCATGGAAGCAGAAATGTTAAATGGAGACAGAACAAAGCATGAAGTCAATGTAATATAAAATCAAACATGCTCTGGGCTAGACAGATGAAATTTAGTAAGTTAAACCAAAGGCTAATTATTTATAAACCATTCGTAATGTTTCTTAATCCGATTAGCTTTCTAACTTGAAACTTAATTCATTTCTCTATTGACAGTATTAAAAAAACTAAGCATTTTAATAATAATAATAAAGTAGTAGAATACATATATCGTTTTTATTTGGATGGTATATTTTTCAATATTTCAACAGAATTCATTTGCTGAATGAGTCTACAGTGACAGTTTTATTATACAAAATGTTCAAATCTATAAATATTTATTTCAAACGATTTCCTTTCTTTCATTGTTGTTGGTTGGAGATTCAGTGAGAAATCCAATCCAGAACGCTTCTTTATCCTTGTCTACGATATTCGGTAATGATATAAAACAAATTAACTCTAGATTGGTGAAATTTGATCGAATGTATTTCCACCAATTAAGTAAAAACTTCCAAATTGATTGATTAAAAATAAAAGAAATAAATTGGTGAGATCAATCGATTTATATAAAAGTATAAAACTAATGCTTAGAAACGCAGACAAAAACGCTGTTTGTAGATTAGGATGCTTAAAAATCTAAATCTTCTTTGGAGACAAAAATCTTAATCTTTTGGAATTGAATAATTCTTCGGAAAATTCAAGGAATAAGAATTTATAAATTTACATTTTCCGTGCTCATTTGCTGAGCACAAAAACTGATAAAATTCATTCTAAAAAAGTTTTTATATTGTTTTTTTTTTAAATATTTACTTCCACCGAAATAATTTTTTTATTAGTAAAAAAATGTAACATTTCTGCGATTTCTGTATAATTTGTAATATAGAACGTGATATATTATGTCTTGGAAATTGTTTAAATAAGGTCCAAAGTATGAGCAAAGCAATTTGAAATGAAAGTAATAGATGTTCTTATTAATGTTTCCTGTTCTGCGTCATTAAGCATTCCGTTGTACAATTTTGAGGCGATCTCCAAGGTTTTACTAGTTTTTTTTTATATACATTTCCGGTTAAAATTCATTTTTATTGCATCTAACCGTTAGCAGAAATATAAAAAATAAGAATCGTTAACAGGAAATATAATATAAATCATTCTTAATTTAATATTTTCTTTAGACATGAGCAACCCAACTTCGGTGGAAAAAAAGGTTTCCTCGTGAACATCTTTTTGCCAAACTTTCCGTCTATATTAAATCGAATGCCTCATTTGGCAAATTATCCCTCAGATAAAGTATATAATTTGGCGATAGTAAGAATATCTACAAAATCTAACTCTGACTCATTTTTTAAAATATATTTTCTAATTTTCTATTAATACATGTTTTTTTACCAAAGAATTTTAAGATCGAAAATTTTCTTGTTTCTGTCTTGATAAACGAAACTAGTGAGTTCTATATTTCTTTTATATATATTTACAAATTTAATGAGAACATTAATTTTTTTTCCATTTAAATACTTCAGTAACGTATAAAATATTTGTCTGAGAAAAACAACATTAAATTCACATTTTATATAATTTTTTCTACATGCATTTCCGTTAAAACTTCTTTTATATTATTTATCAGTTACAGAAACTGCAATATAAAAAGGTGTTGGCAACAAATGTATAATAAATCACGTTTAAATTGCGTATCCCTTCTTACTGCAGATAAATTTTGGCGAAAAATCTATCGTCGCTGCCAACTTACTCGAACTGTTTAGTCTACATAGCAAAGTAAGAGTACATAGCATAGCATAAGTACCAGATACACTTGGAAGTTTAGTAAACGATTGCCGCTTTTGTCAGATATTTCGCTTCTATGGGAACAGTGAATAAGCTGCGAATTCTCGAAACGGAACCGAAAATCGTCGCTAATTTTTTTTTTACACAGAAATTTAATACCGAAATTCGCTGTCAAAATATTTTGATTGTCGTTAGTTTTCATCTGAGGAAAGAAAAGTTAAGCGACAGTAATGATATTGAAATCTTTTATATTATTACTTTCTTTTCTGTACAAAGATTTGCACAAGAAATTGATTTCAAAATGAGGGGTGCTATTTTTTAACAGAATACAGGTGAAATGAGTTCTTTGAGGAAAAATCAAAGTTTGGGTAAGTTACAATTTATAGACTTTCTACAATCTAATATTTAATTTCAAAAGTAAATTTTTGATTTAAATGAATAATTTTGAAATGAATCAGATATTTACCTGAGGAAACAGGCTTCCTAATTCACCTACCTTTCTAAAACGCAGTTTTTGAATCATTGCGATTTATTTATTTTCAGTTTGATGAAACAGTAAGACCATGCCTTGTTTAGTGTTTTGTTCATTCACTGAGCAATATAGTGTAAAAAACTTTTTCAAAGAATTTTAAATTATTTCCATTAGAAATTTCTCCTGTATTATAGCATATTTAACGCACGTCATTTAATAAGTGTAGGGTCACATATATAGATTCTTAATTGAGTTTTAAATATTTTTTTTAAACTGTTCGAAAATTTAATAATTTTTGTAGTATAATAAGCGATTTAAAGATAAAGGTATAGAAATGTATCTTCGAATTGCGTTTGTTATGAATTATTTGGCGCGATTTTGCTTATAAATTAACTGCAATTGTTTGTATCTGCCGAGATATATGGATGAATGGTCTGAAATTTTTTTCTTGGCGGAAGCTTTGCTATATTTTTTCCTTCTTCTAGATAATTTTCTTTATTCTCCACTTTCGCTTTTATCAGAACAATTTCGCCGGCCGATCTTAAATTGTCTTTCTAGAATTGGCGAATATTAATTAATAAGGACATTAGTACAAATTTCAGTTATGTGTTGTGTGTTACTTTCAAGAGCCTGCCTGCTTTTCTCACAAAATCGAAAAAAAAAATTCAATTAGTTACGATTTCATTCTTTAAAAATTTGAATAGGAGTTATATGTTTTACAAAATTCATGAAATTTGTTTTTTTCACCGGGTTCAGTTACTTGCAAAATAAATAAATAACATAAAGGCATTTTAAAAACTTCTGTACTGATTGTTCTTTAAAGTAGTCCGAAAGTTATTTGCTTCATCAGACCAGTTCTAGCAAAGGTATTAAAATTAAAATAATAAATTACTGAGATTTGCTTAACATATTCGCCATTAAATTTTTTAAAATTCATTTTTAATTCATTATTAGGTGCATGGTTTTTAAATATTATCGTTATTTCCTCGTAGTAAATGAAGAGTTCATTCAATATGAGCGAATGGTTCATTTTTTTAGAAGCTTCCATCAAGAAGAAAGAATCGCATGATTATCTCCATTAATAAACTTGATGAAACAAATAACAGTTTTAACTCTTCCTGAGTAATCAATACATGTTGAATGGCTGTTTGTTAATTGCTTGACCGCTTTAACTGAATTTTTAATAATTTGAATCCAATATAAAAATGTGAAACAAGAAGAATTAATGTGAAATATTGCTGAAGGAAAAAAAAAATATTTTCAGAAATATGCATAAAGTAATTATATTTATATTTTGCGTTTAAATATTCCTACTCTGTGATATTTTGGCAAACGATTTATTTTTCATCGATGGCTAAATGTTTCTTTCCCATTTTATTTTATTTACCTTTTTTTTTTTTTTTTTGTATTTAGAACCTTACCTATGAAAGTGTAAAAATAATGTGTGCGCGTGTGTATGATTTTTAATTGGTAAGAATTAAAATGTAAATTAAAGCTAGGATGATAAACAGTATTCATAAAATGACGGTTACAAACATTTCTATACAAGGAAAAAAAGGTAACGATATTTACCTTCTTGAGTCTAATGGGCATTTAAAATTAAAAATAGATTGAGAGATTCGAATGTATTGTCCGAAACGTCGAAATATGTTGAAGTTTAAGGCTTGAGTCATTTATCTTTGTTATTTTTTTATTTTACTTTATGTAGCAACGATAAGATGCACATAATTGCTATGCTGGTATTTTTACGGATAAGAAATAAATTTTTTAATTATCATTTTTTAAAGACATATGTTTATTTCTTTAAATTGTTCTAACCTTCAACATTGTTTCAAATTCTGTGCAGTTTTAATTTCCATTTTCTTGCCAGTGAATGGCGATTTATAAATTTTGTGAAAGCATGCACGCACGTACAGTTCTTATAGACGAATTTCTTGAGAAATGTAAATAGACTTTACTGAAATTGCAAATTCTCTGTTGAATTAAGAAAAAAAAAATTTTTTTTACATGTTTATTGTCCGTCAGTCAATGCATTTTTAGGCATGTGAGCGCAAGAACTCAAAAACGACCTTTCATTTTCAAATAAAATAAAAGCACACAATATAGAATCAGCTTTAATAGTTAAACATTTCTGCATGAAAATTTGCATCGCATACAAACAGATTGTATACAAATTCGCATGCATAAAAATAAAATTTTACGAACGTCATTCAGCTTTTTAGGTGAAAGTGATATTTGGACGAGTATTTCATAAATCACGCTCTCTTGTAAATCTAAACTAAAATAATCCGATACAAGAGGAAGAAAACAAAACGAGAACAATAAAAATTCACATGAAAGGTCAAAGGTTATAAATGAAGAAACATTGCCAAACGTAATTAAAAAATAAATAACTCATTTGAAATAAATGTTAAAATTTTTTCCAAACGATATTTTTCTCCCATCTATTATTATATGTCCTTTTTTGTCAACCACTCCATTTAGGGAATAATTATAATCTTAATAATGATTTTTTAAAAATTTAATGGAGGCAATTTAAAGAAAAGGAAATTCACAAAATAATTAAAACAATGTAACAAAAATTTCAGAAAAGCGAAGCAGTGTGAATACAACAGCTCTCAAATTGAAATGGCTATGAATTTAATTTTCGCTATTATGTGCATTTCGGTAGGGTTTGGTGACTAAAATCTTAGGTCTATTTATTGGTTTTTACGCATTTAATTCATGGAAAATTTGAGACTTTTTTTTTTTCACTACACTACGAACCTAAATGCAAAACGCACTGTTTCGGATTACTTTAGCAGGAAGTGATAAATTCAGCCGATTCCCTTCCCCTTCTCTTAATGAATTCTGTATTCAAAATTCTTGAAATTGCACTTTCTCTGGGAACATTCGAAAGCTAAATTGAAATACACTTGAGTAATTATTAAAATTCCATTTTTAATTCGTACGAAAAACTAGAAAATTTGTTAAACAATGGCATCAATAATAAAAACCTTGCGGAATTAAATCATTTCCTTTGAATTCAGTTGATAAAAATGAATAAAGCGCCATTTTTTTGTGCTAATTGGCCAAAAATAAATGCGGAGAAGATAATATTCGGAAAAGCATTTTTTTCTTTCTTCTCATTCTTTGACATAATTTTTCATTATAATGGAAAAGAAAATCTAATCGACTTTTCATTAGTTTATTATTTGGCTTATGGTATTGCCCATTTGAAGCTGTTTGAATGTCGTTCGTCATTAACAAAAATTTGAAGTGCATGGAATGTACGTTCATCTCAGTGTTTCTTGTCCTGTTCTTTTTCTTAAGTAAATTTATTTTTATTTTACAATATTCAAGGTATCCGGGATGATTCGAAACTGATTGCTTAATCTGTTCTTAGTACATTTCCAGTGTGATCATCATTCTAACTGATAGAACAATAACGGGAATTAAAAATAAAAATCGTTCCACGAAAATTCATTATTTTGTTTATTTTCGCATTTCAGCGGTTCATATTTCAAACAATCTCGGGAAGGGGGGGGGGAGAAAGCTAACGATATTACGCAAACCAATAGGATAATAAAATCTTTCATAGTTTTTTTTTTTTTTTTGCAGCCTTGTTTTTACATTTAATCATTTAGCGCGTAAGTGGAACCTGGTTTGATGGAATGCAGCGAAAAATTTATTTCAACCATTAATTCTGAATCATGAGATGGGGGGGGGGTGATCTGAGAATATGCAGCACGTGGCGGCAGCATGACCTTCAAAATGTTACAGTTATGTCTTAAAATGGCGTGAAAATCGAATCCGCAGCTCGTTCCATGTCCTGGAATCTTCACCTTTTAATGAATTTGGTCAGCTTAAAGAATTTAAATGAATTTCAGAAAACTGTAAGTAATTATTTATCCGCATTTTTTTTTTTTTTAAATTTCAGTATTCTAATAGAGTCATTTCTTTATGTAGGACTGAATATTTTCATTTGGTTGAAAAACTTTTGTTTGAATTATATTAATCCGTGACGTTTTCTGCTTCAATCTCTGAAAATATTTTTAGATGATCCCCAAAAAAGTCGATTGTATCTTTATTAAAATTTCTAAACATTAAAAAAAAAATCTCTTAAATGCTATTATTGTGATGATGATGTTAAAAGTCAAAATTCTGCTAATGCACTAGCTAACGGATCTGCATGAATTACGTAAACTTTGTTTTCTAACAGATAATTATTCGATACTCATTTCGTGTTTACAGTTATTCGCAAATAGGATGCTTCTACTTGAGAATTTGGATGATTTTATTTTTATAATTCATTTTTCGTGTGCCATGATCATGATATTGAGTTGTGTAAAAGCCACTGAGATATTTACTTTTCAGTTGAAAAATGGATTGATCATTTCTTGTAACAGCCATAAAATGCATTTATTTGAAAATAATTTAACCGCAATCTGAGTGTCTCCTTTTTTTTTTTTTAATTTGAAATATTGATGGCGAGAATAATTCGATTTCAACGCTGTTGGCGCTATTTTACTAATGGTCACGGACTTTTCCCTAGCGGT
>JAPMOR010066357.1:0-12485 GCA_026543865.1 Argiope aurantia
TAATTTCAAAATACTGTTCAACAAAATCATGAAAGGTTTTAAAGATCATAATTTGTAGAAGTCTCATCCAACCTTTGTATATTTTACCTTTTAATCAAGTAATCCAATAGAGATCCCAATGAATCGTAGTGAATTCTCAAGCAGTGCGTATATATATTATGTCATCCATCTTTAAAAATTAGAATTAAAATAGACTTTGTAATGCCTTGATCTAGACTGATCAAATAACGAAGCAGAATTTCCAGACAATTCTTTATTTTACAGCCCTATATATACAAAAGAACAGCTTGTTCCGATCTTGCTTAAATAAAGAGTTATTTACACCTGTAGTAGGAGACACAACAGTCCAAGGGTTTCCTTGAAACTCAGTTGGTTCTCGGACTCCGAACTCCTGGTCGTAGTCCAACAGTCTGCCTGCAATTCGTTTCTTCTGTTCTCCTAAAAAAAATTTCCGCACTTTATTTCGGCGACAATCTCCGCCTCTTAATTTACATTGGTCATTTGAACTCTCTTTCGGCCATTCGGGGTTCAGCAATATGCTCTCTCAGCGGCGCCAGTCGGTCGTGGGAAAGCCTTTGTGTGATGCACCTTTCACAACTGACTATTCTGGAACACGGAATTATCATAGTCCTTTCACAATGAGAAATATTTAGCATCCAGATGTTTGGACACTCCTTTCTCTTTGAAGGTACTCTCAATGTCTCTGGACGAGGAATTCCCACATGTGGTCTTTCACTGTAGTCGCTAATGAACAGAGGCGAGACCACCCAGGTGAAAAGATCCACCATCTGGCTATCTCGACGAGTTTAGTAAGTAACAGCGACGACACAACTGGCTGTAAATGTCTTCTCAATACTGGGAAACTGGGAATGTTACAACATTATAAACACAAAAATTATATTTTTCAAAATATAATTTAAAGATTACAAGAAGTCTGCGAAATAGATAACGGAAAGATCAATGTATAAAATCGGTTTTGCTTAGCTCATTCCATTCATCCATAGCTTCTTTCTAGTTGTATAGAAGAAAAAATTGATTTTTTTACGATCATCAATAAAATCCATGTATAATATATTTTTTATGAAATTTTTTTAAACGATAACATTTTTTAAACTTATTTTCAAAAAAAAAAAGAAAAAAAGAGTATATAACTTTGTGGTACATTACGTGGAAAATAAATAACATCGAAAAGAAAATATGCATTAAAATTTTTTTTATTAGTATCGCATGGAACCTCCTGATAATAGATAAGATAATGCTTTGTTATCAAAATCTGCAGAAGTGAAGTTGAGTTATTAAAAGTTCTAACTGTAAATGCAAGTGAAATGACCAAAAATTTCAAGTTTCATCACCATTGATATTTGCATATTGAAAGATAAAATACTACATTGCATTCATAATGATTAAAAATTAATAAAAAAAATAATATTTATCAGACAACTGCAACAGCAAGTCATCGAGGAATTAATCAAATTCCGTTTAAATACTGTGTTAATGTAAAAAATAAGTCTGCAATAAGTAGATATATTGTAAGTGGAAAAGAAATAAAATGAGTCGTGGATTTTTATCAACTCTAAATTTCAAAAGAACTATTCCCCAACAAATGACATCATGTAGCCGAAAGTTAAGAAGTCTGGTCTAACACATGTGTAAGAAGGGGGTGACCCCTGCGGGAGAACAGGTAATGTCAGAATGACATTCTGCCATCCCCTTAAATGGGGTCATAAAGGGAAAGGGAGAGATCTATAAATGGGTTGAAAAGAGAAAGAACCGAAATTTTAATTTTTTGATGAGAATTTCAATTTATAACATGTATTGCTGTTTCGAAAAATATGCTAGAGATTAACATAATCGGGAATTGAATTAAAAAATATATTTTCTATCCAAAAATTTTTAAAAATGCAAATAATTATCAAATTTTAAAAATATAATTCGATAAAGTAAAATTGACTTAATCCATATTAACTATAAAAATAAATTTATTAGTATTAATCTCATAATGAAGAATCAACAATTACAAGGAAAGTAAATACAAGTATAATCTGTATGAGTAAGACTTGTAAAGTGAAGTATTTTTTAACAGGATATAGGAGGCGACACCATACATTGAAATAGAAAATGGCAGGTGGTACAAACAAGATATATTACTCTCGCTATTGGATTCATGCTGATGTATTTTGCCTTTTAAGAAAAATTCTCTCCAATTACGGCATTAATAGTTTTAACGACTGAAGGAATTCAGCCTTCAATTAAAAACTATATCCCAAATAGTAAGAACTATCAAAACTTATATGAAATCACAGACACTCAGCCTGAACATTTTATTACTTTTTAATATCCTGTCAACCTTCTAAAGGAGTTTAAAATGTACTATCACACAAAAGAACTTCCCCTTCGACAGAGAAATCTCCAAAAATCAGCTATCTGCCAAATCTTCAACTTTTTTACTATTAAAAATTGGAGATCCCTTGTAATTATTTCAACTGATAAATCAAAAGGCGAAGAAGAGGTTGCTCTTTCATATTTCAAATCATTTACTAAATGAGGTAAAGATTAGTCAGACAATTTATTTTTGATAAAAGAAATAATAATTTATTAACGGATTCAATTAATATAACGTAAAATTCACATGTCATTTTATTCAGAGGGAAGGGTTGCTGAAAATAGGTTCAACCATTCACTAATATTTTCTGCCAAGCTCATTATAATTCGCGTCCAACGCTGTAAAAAGCCATATCCAACATTCTACAATATTCAGAGTTCGATATAAGTTGTTTTCTCTGTGCTAATAGGTATCCACGTTAGAAGTAACATTAGAGAACTAGCTGGCAATTTGGCAAAAGATGCTCGTACATCGGATATATAAAGTATTCAAATGCCACCACTGAAGATCTTCGTTAGTCTGTTTTCCACCTTCAAGCAATATAATTGCGTATATCATGGGAAATTAAAAATATCCCTTTCATTCAACCACTTATTCACAATTAATATGCTAATATCGTTATACTAGGAAAACGATATTTATCTTTCTCGTTTACGAACTTTCACCCTGCCCACAAAGATTATCCTTTTAAGATTGTATTCGAATCATGTCCTGCCTGTCCCAAATATGATGTAACTAATTCATGCGACAATTTCCTTCATCATGCACCTAATTTTACTCTCAATTCTTTAGGTACTGGTACCCTGCATACAAGCGTATCTGTATTATTCCCACTTTGCAGCGAAAAACTTTTGTCATTCTCATTCTGTCGTTTTTGCAATTTGCAAAGGGCTTCGACTCTTTTCGTGAGATTAGTGTTTCTTTTACTTATATAAAGGAGCATTGGCAAAGCCTTGTGTTTTCCAGCAGCACAAGTTACTAAAATTCAACTTCAACTTCTTGTTTACATTCAATGCATTGTGTGATGTTATTTTCAAAACAGAGTGATTGCGCAATAAAAATACTCTTCAACTTTTCAATTAGTTTGATTATCTCTTCACCTGCTTTAAATTTATGCGTATAAAAATATGAAAACTCAAACTGATATTTATGATTTTGTTTCCATATTAATTAAAATCTCACCTTAGACTCATTTCCTTTATTCTTTTTTATAATGATATAATATGACCTATATACACTGAAAATAGGTAAATTGATTTAAATTTTAAGGAATCCCACTGAAAATTAAAAAAATGGTAAGCTTTATTGTCTTATATTTTCATTTTTTTTAATCCTGCAGTTTGTAAAAATAGCAATTTTTTTTTTTTTTTCCATTTGAAATATGTTAAAGTATTTTTAAACAGCAATATATTTTAAAGCTGTAATTCTTAAATGTTGCATGAATTGAATAACAAAATTAAATGTAATTTTTTTCTTGAAATTCTGTTTTGTTCTAGAAATTATTTTCAGATATCAGTTTAATTCTTTAGGTGATCATTTACAAAAGTGTTATAGAATTATTTGAATAAGTGTGGATCTTATGCATATGATTGACTTTTCTAAATATTTTAAATTTATAACAAGTCTTATAGCAGATTCTAAGTGCATAATATAATAATTATTTCACTGAGAGGAAAAAATTACTTCTAAAGCATTATATATGTTGTATTTGATTTAATTCGTTAGTGATGATGAAAGTTTTTGTAGATAATAGTTTATAATGTATCCTCAGAAAATATTTGAGTTTACATTTGCGCAAATTATATGTTTTCCCTTTTAAAAAGTGGATGTAACCAGTAACTAAGCAGCAATTGAATGTATATAAAATACTTAAATGAATGGCTTAATATAATATTTAGTGTTACTTGTTAATTATCTGCAATCATAATTTTTTTATGGTAATAGGCAGTTATTTCAACTTTTTTCTGAACTGTTAAAATGCTTACCATTATCTTATTATGAAAATTTTTAATTTAGGCATCTAATATTTAAAATAAATGAATCACTGTGAAAGTTTTTCTTATTCTTCAGTTTTATAGAGTATATATATATATATATATATATATATATATATATATATATATATGTGTGTGTGTGTGTGTGTATGTGCGTGTCCGACAGAAAGAGAGAGAGAATAAATCCAATATTCATTACTTTTCTTTATTTTAGAAAGATTTTATGCTTAATTTTTTAAATAACCCTGCATTTATTTGAATATATTATTTTATTTAATAGAATGCTTTTGTAAGTATGAAAGTTAGTTATATCTCCTGTCATTAATTGTTATAAAATTAAAGACGTAAAAAAAAATTCATAACAAGTTTACCTTTTTATCAGTTAAAAAGTCTGTATTTGTGTATTTACCAGATGTTAGCAATTAATTGCCAGATATGTAACACTTATTTTATTCAACAATTAACTGTTCCCTAAAAAGAAGAACAAACTAAAGATACTTTAATCTGTAATGTTCACCAGTGATGTGCTTTTAAGCCTAAAGTTTGCTATTAGTATGCAATTAATGCATAAATAGCAAATCATCTTAATCATGTAAGTTAATATATGCAATATTCAAACTTTTTGGTGAGAAATAGTTCATTATTCTTTTACTTTTTTTATTATATGAGATATTTTGGCTCAGCTCCAGTATACGGCTCCGCCAAATTGGCGAGAAATTTGGCGATAAACGGTAATTTCTGGAGGCCGTCTTCGGACTACGTACTCTTCTTTATGGTAACCTTAAACCTTATCTCTTAACCTTTCACCTTAACCTCTAATTTTAAATTTTATTCATTTCACACTGTTCCATCCAGTTGTTTCAGTCGACTGCTGTTAACTCCCACCATTTCCCACATGGCCAGGTTGTATTTTTCTATTTTATTTGTTTTGGTATTTTTATTTTTCTATTTTTACTCATGGCGTCTGCTAATGTACAAATTCAGGATGTTGTTGAAAAATTTCAAAATGTTTTGCAGAATAAAGGACTTGGATTTAGGGTTTCAAAGATGTCAGACAATAAAGCGAGGCCTATTTTTGGAAATCCTGGAGTTGCTACCAGGTATTTTGTCACAGAGTTGATGTGGGATAGGGATAATTTTTTTGCTTTTTTGAAGGAATCGGGTTTGATTAAAACCCCAAATTGTACTATTTGCAATGTTTCAATGCAGGTGCGAACTAGAAATGATATTTCGGATGGTTATAACTTTGTTTGTCGGAACAGTATAATTAGGGGTGAGTCACGGAAATTGTGTGGGAAGCAGGTAAGTTTCAGGTATGGCTCTTGGTTCAACAGCAGTAGGTTGACTATAGAAGAAATATTTTTGCTCACTTTCGAGATTCTAATAGGAACAAGGACAGGGGAAATTAAAGAACAATACTTTTTTCGGTTATAGTACCTTATCAAATTGGAGGCAGTTCATTAACGAACGAATTTTAGAGTATGTGGAGGAGAATTCAGAAAAAATTGGAGGTGTTGGAAAAATTGTGGAAGTGGACGAATTGAAATTCGGGAAGAGGAAATATAATAGAGGTCATCGAGTTGAGGGACAGTGGGTTTTCGGTGGTGTGGAGAGAGGATCAGGGCATACATTTCTTGTGGCTGTCCACGATAGGAAGGCTGAAACGTTAGTCTCTTGCATAAAACAGTGGATTGAACCGGGGACGATTATTTATAGTGATTATTGGAAGGCATATGACAGTTTAGGTGAGGAAGGATACGAACATTTAAAGGTTAACCACAGTTTACATTTTGTTCAGCCGGCAGATTTAGTGAATGGAGTTCTGGCTGTCCACACAAATACTGTTGAAAGCCTGTGGAATATTGTCAAAAATACCTTGCCATTATATAATCGGCAAGGTGATTTCCAATTTTATTTGGCAATGTTTCTTTTTGAGAGATCTTGTCGAGATAAAAAGGTTCATGTTTTCAATAAATTCTTGGAAATTATCAGAGACATTCCTTGGGAGGAGTACTCCATTAAAGTCTCTGATAAGTAACAAGGGAGATCAATATGCAAAGTCTTATTTAAAAAAAATAAAATGATAGAAAATTATTAATTAAACTGTATTTTTATAAAGAGCAACTCACATATACAGCTATTAACTTTTATAAACTATGCTTTTAAAATTGAAAAAATATTAATGTTTTCATGAGAAAATATTCAGCATAAAATTAAGAAATCATTTTAAAAAATTGGAACAAAATAATTTCGTCATCATCATTTAATATTAATTTTGAGCATTTCATTAAACTTAAAAGCAAGTGAGCATTTCATCATGCTTCATTATATTGATGATTAAATAAATCGTTTCATTTAAAAAAAAGAGGGGGGGGGGGTTCAGGGGGGCAGCGCCCCCCCCCCCTGACTTTATAGTCTAGTGTATTTTGTCAGTCTTAGAAATAAGCCTAACGTGGCTTCTAAACTTCCGGGTAAGAATCGGAACATCCTAAACAAACACGCATTATTGGCGACTTCTTGGCGATAAAAATGGCGCCAATAGGCCGTATACTGGAGCTGCTCCTAATGTTATATGTTCTTACAAGTTTATGATATACTATAAACGTCTTTAACTTTGGAATGATATCATAGTGCCCTTTTTTCACTGTATGCAATTGAACCAGCCATTTTTTATTTTTCATGTTTAGCAAATAACTTATATAGCAGATAATTAAAAGTGTATTGATAATATGCTTTTGTAAAATATATATGTATATTTTATAGCAAAATGTATCCTCAATTCAATTTCTTATTTAAATCTCTGATATATCAATATTTAAATAATTTAATTAAAATAATCAGCTGCTAGGAGGATGAAGACAAAGACATCTAGAACCTGAATGAAATCTTTTTCAAGGAATATATATATATAGTGGTGGCCAAAATTGTGGACACTTTTGAAAAGCGCTATGTTTTCTAACTTTGTATACTTACAGAAAATGTTATATTTCACAAAATGCAAACTCTTACATATCATTTTAAAGAGAATTTAATGCTGATTTCAATGCAAAAAGCAAAATTCAAATATTTTCCATACAAAAAAAGTTATTCTTACTTTAATCTGAATGATAAACACAGTGATGAAGTGGATGGTAATTTCTAACTTTCCTGACTAATCACTGTTCTTATTCTGGGAACCAATAAAATGTTAATAAATAACTGCCAGAAGAAGATAACATCATGTTTAAAGTTGGAACAGGCCATTATTGTGCTTTTTCCTATAGAAGGAAGACTGTATTTTATCTAATCAAATCACAAGTAAGAAATTTTGTTAAGCTTTTTGATATTTAGTAGGAATTGTAAATATTTCTAATATTTAGTCATGAAGCAATGCCATCAAATAAAAGAATAGATTGGACACTTAGAAAGAGAACTAAGGTTATTGTGTTACATGAATGTGGTCTTTCCACTGCTGAAATTGCAAAACAGGTGGGTGGTTCAGTAACTACATATGGCGTTGGAAAGTGTTGTTTATGATACCAGGAGACAAATTCAATAAAAAAACAAAGCAGGAAATGGCTGAAAAAGGTACACCACATCTGTTCATGATAGAAGAATAAAAAGACTATGTCTCCATGATCTAAGAATGTCATTAGCGGCCACCAGAAGTGAATTGAATGATGCTGGCATTTATGTCAGTTCAAGAACAATCAGGAGAAGATTATTAGATGTTAGACTAAGAAGTAGAATTCAACGAAAACAGTTTGCAGCAGTGTATAAAAAGATTACAGTGAGCAAAAGAACACATTAATTGGCCAGATGATCAATGAGTACAAGTTATACGGAGTGATTAAACGAAGTACATTTGCTATTTGGTATCAATGGTGAAAATAAGTAAGACATAGAATAGGCGAAGAGCTACATTCTGACTGCATTCAAGCAACTATGAAGAACTCAGTTAGTATAATGATTTGGTCATGCATGACAGCAGACAGTATTGGTCTTTTTCATGTTATCGATGGGACATTAAATGCAAGAAAATACATTGACACTATTCTAGAGCAAAAACTTACACCTTCCATCAGTGATCTCTTTCCCAACAATGCATCATTTATTTTTCAGCAAGATTCAGCTCTTTGCCATACAGCAAAAATATCGAAAGTATGATTTAGTTCAAAGAGCATTGAATTGTTATCATGGCCAGGAAACAGTCCTCAATTCAAAATTATGGAGAACTTATGGCACCGTTTGAAAACTCTTATACATATGAAGTGTTCATCAAATAAAATAGGATTAATTGAGTCTGTAATTGTTTCCTGGCATCAAGCAACAACGAAGGAAGAGTTTAAAACTGTCGTCAGCTTAATGAAACATCGGTGTGAAGCTGTAATAAAAATTAAAGGCTACCTTACTAACTTACTGGTAACTCACTGCTGTCATCAAAATCTAATATATCTTGATAATTATTGCCTCTCAACTTTTTTGTATTGCAAATATTTGAATTTTGCTTTTGGTATTGAAACCAGCATTAAATCCCCTTTAAAATGGTATGTATTTCCATTTTGTGAAATGTTACATTTTCTATAAGCATACAAAGTTAGAAAACATTAAAACTTTCAAAAGTGTCCACAATTTTGACCACCACTGTATATATTATTTACAGATTTTTATATTTTTTGAAAAATAATCTGCCACTTTATATATTATTATTAATTTTTTTACAGAGTTTAGAAGTTAAAATAGAAATTAGGAGCACTGTCAAGAAAAAGGCAAATTGTTTTGCAAATGGCAACACACACGATTTTATTGTGTTTGTGCAAGGTTTCAATGGCAATCATATTGAACATTTTATAAAAGAAATTGTGTTTTATTTGCCTTTTAATTCAAATTCTAAACAAGGTAAATAATTTTTTATGTGTTACTTACAAATGCATTTTTAAGTTATATAGAATAGTTTTATCAGTTTAGAGTAATTTTGGAATAAATTCACCATTATGTTTTTATTGAATTGTATTTTACATATTTAATATTAATGCTTATGTTCAGGAAAGTTTTATTTTCTTCTTAAATAATTTACATATATCTATAATTATTATCTTTTAATAACTCTTACAAATAATTGCATAATTATTAAAATTTTATTTTTTTCACAAAATATCCAACTTTAAGATTGTAAATGCATTTATTTCTTGAGTATCAACTTATCCAAACCTGCTGGCTATAGTATGACAGAATTTATTAAATTTTTTTATTAACTAATTTTTTTAATTATTAATTGTATTAAGATGCTTTCAAAATCTAAACATTTAAATAAGTATTATAACCTTGAAAAAAAAAAGGATGTCCATAAAAAACTTTTAAGTTGGTCATCTAAAAATGTAGAATTCGATCAATTTGCTTCAGTCCTGAAAACACACAGAGCAGTTCAAAATTATGCAGCCTGTCCAAAATAGTTTTTTTTTTTGTTCACTGTCTATATCTATAGTTATTGTTAATTTAAATGTTCTGAATATTTTATGCTTTTTATTTCGTTACTTCTACTAACGGGAATCCTTTTAATGTGTCTGAAATTATTTAATGTAGAGAAGGAGAATGTGAATTATTCTTATACAGAAACAGCATATTTTATGTGTAGAATGGCTATTAAATATTTTTAAAACATATAAAATGTAGTTAAATTATATAATTTTGCTCAGTTGCTTGGGATTTTGCATAAAATGTCAGAAAAGTTAAAGCATCTGATTTCTCCAGAGAGTCCAAATATAAAAAATATAATTATAAAAAGTGACAATTTTATATAGTGATTGAAATAAGCATTTATATATAATATAATTTAAATCTTAATTAATTTCCTAATTTTTATCTTAATTTAGCCCATATTAACTAGATTCTAAAATGTTCTCTTATTTTCTGAACCAATTCCCACTTTCTGTTTAATTAATTCTACATGCGCTTTATAAAATGCCAGTCTCAACATTCTCTCACACTATCAGTGAAGGGATAAAAATCCTTAATGCTTAGAGCATTTTTTTAAAAAAGATTCCTTAAATTCCCTACCCTAAAGCTATACATGTCAAAGAAATCCCTATCTAAGTCTCATAATAAAATCACAGAAGGGAAAAATCTTGCTCACTTCTGTACTTGTGTCGCAATGTAGAGTGGTGTATTTTTTACCACTTATACTTTATGCATAAATCATGCCTCCTGTAGTGAAATAAATCAAAGTTTTACAATTTTCTTCTATTTGGCCACATTACTGTTAAAACTTGTTTATATATACCAGTACAATAATTTTTGTCACTTTTCCTTTTTCAGTAAGAAGGAAGCCGCCATATTTCATACAAGGATCTACGCAAGCTTCTTTCCGCTTGCCAATAGATTTATTTTTCCATACCACAATTGACCTTATCAAGATGAGTATTTCATATTACTTGCTTGTTCCTGATAAACCCTTGGAGAATGCTGTGTGTGTGAAGACTTTAACATTCCTGAATGCTCCTCAAGATTTCAAGGAAAGGTTACTTCTTGGTGGTGCGGTATGTTTTATCATTTATTCAATTGTCTTATCTTTATAACTTTTTAAAAATTTATTAATCATATGTATTACTTTTTCACTATAATACAAACTATGATAGCAGATCAATCATTAAGCATTGCATGAGTTTAAATGCAAATCATAAATGTTATAGATTTATAGAGCAATGCGTGCAAAAACAAATTTATTTACATCAGGATCTCATAATGTTGATGGAAGAAACGAAAAAACGTAGTAGATTGTTTGATTTTGGGAAATAATATTAATTTCCATTTTCAATGTAAACAGAACTAATAGTATAAGTTTGTAGAATAACTCAGTTTTGTGCAAAAAAAAAAAAAAAAAAAAAAAAAATATTTGATTTAAAACATTTGTTTGAAGATAACTTGAAAGATAATTAATTTTATAATTAATTGTTTAAAACTCAATTGAATAACATTTGAGATTGGAATTGTTTTGATTCACATGATAGAATAAATCACAATTTGAACCATGATTCACAAAATATTTGAATTAAGCATTTATTTAGTATCTTACAAGCTTTCAAATGTTTGATATGATGTTCTATAGAAGTTGGCATATGGAAGTGTTGTCTCTTATATATTTTTCCTAATTTGACTATAATTCCAAATTTATAAGTCCATCTCAAATAACATAACTTGCAAAGGAGATAATAATTGAAAAATTAACAAACCTATGAATAATAGTACTTGAAAATATAATTTTGGATGCTTACAAACATGCACTTGGTGCCTCAAAAAAGTGGAATGAGCGTTTATTTGCTTAATTACCACAATTTAACATGTTTTAAGTTACAAAATTTGATCAAATAAAGTAGTACTTGTAAATTTTTATGCAGCCCCATTGTGAAAAAGTCAGTGAGTTCAATGTTTTTCTTACACTCATCTATAAGGACTTAAAGTTTCATGCTTCTATCTATAAATTTTCCTGAGATATTAAAAAGCAAATTTATCAATTTAGAGCATTTTTCATATCTCTGACATTATTTGAGCTTGGCATATGTTGTAATTTTCGGGTACAATCTATATCAGGAATGGGTTAAATCTTCTAAGAGTTCCAAAGCAATGCAAATCTCATTGTATTTTTCTCCTTCAAACTTTCAAAGCCAAATATATTTTTTATTGACTTAAATTTAAAAAGTCCATAATGTTAATTGTTTTAAATTGGAAATTTTGACTAAGTGAAATAGCAGCATGCTTAATTGCAGATCACTTTCTAAAGAAATGTTTTCAGTATATTGTGTATAAAAAAATGCACTACTAAAATTTAAGGTTTTATTTTATTATTTTTTTAATAATATTATTAGCAATAAAATAGACAAAACTTTTCTTACCATAATTTGAATAATATTTAATAATAGAATGAAATATTTTTTTTTTTAATTTATAAACCACAACATTTGTTTGAGAATTTTAAAATAACATAAAACATGCAAATCATAATTAGTAAAGAATATTACTAGAATAATGTTCTAAAATTAATTAAAACACTTATTTTGATTTGAATAAATTCACTTGCACTGCATTTATAATTAAATGAATAACCAAAATTAAATAACTTTCAAGACATCATA
>JAPMOR010066357.1:20280-33460 GCA_026543865.1 Argiope aurantia
AGTTGTATAAAGACATTAGTGCATATAACTGTTTTCTGTTTTTTATTTTTGAGTTGGGTATGATCTTTTAATTAAGCTATCACCTCATATCTTTTAATGTTTAAAGAATTACCTTTTTTTTTATGGAAATCATTTTAATTTGTATAAGATTTAACCCTTGTGCTGGACTCTGGATCTTAATCAGTATCAGTAGATCAATCTTAAAGAGAATTCATTCCATTACTCATAAATCAATTTTTCTCTTCTTTTTTAATCTAATATGTTACCAATGATATTTTTAGAAGCTTATCAAAAAATATTCAATTGAAATGAAATTAAAAACAGGAGCAAGATACTATGGAAGAAAAAAAGATTTTGAATGAAAGGGAACATTACTTATTCTTGCCTTTCTTTCCAATTCATAATAATTAAAATTTACTAGAACTGAAAATCAATAAGTAGTCTTTGATTTAATTAATGTTTTCTCAACAACTAAAGTAATGACAATTAAAGTTCACTGCATACTGCATAATTATGGCTTATGATTGATTTATATAATATAAAAAAAGTTTTTGGATATTTCATATCTAAGTAAATTATAAATAAGTAATTCATCATACATAATAATGTTTTATATACTTTTATTTTTAAGTAAGTAAAGAGATACAATATCATCACCATTATTTAGTTCTTTAATTGAGGAAATTCCTTTCTTATGTGATTTAATTACTTTTATTTAAGAACTTCTTGTAGAAATTTGTAATGAAATTAAAAAAATAAGTAGCTTTATCTCTACCTGCATTCTTCAAATTACTTAATTTTTGTTTCAAAAATTTAATTGAAGTATTTTCAACATATATATTTGTTGTTGTATATATATTTAGATAGTTTTATCATATTTTATTGGAAGAGAAAGTTTTTTTGGGGGGGGGGATTCTTCACTTGTGTTGAATATATATTTACTGACTGTAAAAGTCATTCTGAATTAATTCAAAAAATGGCTTTTACTTATTTTCTTAACTTCTAATACTTTTTGATGAATTGTTGAAAGAGAATGGAGTTCTCAAGAAAGAAAGTGAAAGTTTAAATAAAAAATTGAGCAATCTGAGAAGGTAATGTTTTAATTTGATTCCTTAATTTTTTCGATTATTGATAAGTTTTTTTAATATTTTTGTGTTGTGAATAAATTAATTATTCTGCCTGAGTAAAATCTGTATGATGAAATTTTGTTAATTGTTATTCTTTCCCCTCTCTCTTTTTTTATATCTGTCAATATAGTTTTCAAGTACAATTTTATATAAAAAGAAAAAAAGAGTTTTTCCTAATTCTATTTCTTTTACTGAAAAATAAATATTACACATTATGTAATTCTGAATGGTACAGTATATAATTTTTTTTTATATTTTTTAAAAAGCAGTTTTTATTAATTTTTTAAAAATTAATGTTTGCTATAAGAAAATGATATTTTTTAAGTAAAAATTTTTACTGTACTTTTTAAAAGAACTTTTATGGAAAGCTTTTTAGTATGTATTCTGAGTTTTCCTTTGTTTGTTTTGAAATGTTCCTTGAAATGTTTTCCTTTAATTGTCTTCATACTGCTGTGCTGTTGTTAATTCCACTGGGATCAGATTATAAATGTAGCATTTCCATTGCTTGTACGTAAGAAGAGCGTGAACAATTTTACCAAGAGAATAAGAACGAATGTAATACAGTTTGAAAAGTGTAACATATCATGAGCAGTGTTTATAATTGAAATATAATATGGAGATTCAGTTAAGAATGCATAAGGATTTATTTTCAATTAATGCCCATAAGGATTGGATACAATTTTAATGTTGATTATCTTATAGCATTCAACCGTATTTAAATAAAACCATCAGCAGATTTAGATCAGAGGACAATTTGGTTGCATGTAATAAATTTCTAAAATGCAAATGTAAAAAGCAATGCTAACTACACTATCTAAAATGCTTACTTACTTAGGATTTAATCTTCGAAAAAAAATCATTTTTACTTACAATGCCAGAAATGTTTTTTAATTTTCATGGATTTTTCTGAATGATAATGTATCTATTATTAATCTTATAGATTATAAATAATTAAGGAACATTAATAAATTATATTTAAACAATTATAACAAAAATTGTATATAAACATTGAAGATGCATCAAAAAATTTATGGCTAATGTAGAAAAATTCCCGACAGCATTTTTCATGAGATTTAAATATAATTTTTTTATTGTTTCATTTATCTAAATTATCCTATTTTTTTTTCAAAATACTAATTATAGTTGGTGATTTTTCATTATTTATTATAATAAAAGAAGGGATGACTTATTTCTTATTTTACATGCTTTTTGGAAGTGGCCATTTAACAAACTTCTCACTGTAATATTTAGTTGAAAATTATTTATTCTGTAGGATTAAAGACAGATTTTGATATAATATTCTTTTATATTTATAATTAATGTATTGGATTTAAAACTATCTTCTTTATAATTCGGGGCATTTAAATAGTTCAGGTCAAAATCTAGATGATTAAAAAGAGAAGAGAAGAGGAGGAGAAGAGAAGAAGATGAGGGGGGGTGATGTAACTTTTTATTAAATATTAATTCTTAATATTTTTTTCTCTTTCTTTTCAGTTCAATTACAACTTATAATGAAAAGCTTCCTGTTCTACAAAATGAGTTTTCTTCTGTTACTGCAGTAAGTAAAAGCCCTTTTTTAATTATAAGGAAATATGCATGAGTGTTGTATTTTTGTATTGTGTAAGTGGTAGAAAGAATACTCAGATTTTTAAATTGCATTTATATATATAAACACACACACACACACGATTAGACAAATATGTCAAACTTTCATGCTTAGTTAAAATGCAAGTCTTATTTGAATTACTCTATTTACTTCTATGCAGGAGCTGAATGAATTAAAGCAAAAAGCTGAAACCAATGAAGCAAAAATTTCGACTTTGAAATCAGATGTGCAGTTGCTTATGGTAATTAAAAAGCTAATATTTTCTGATATTTCGTGATCACTGTGGTTATTTTATATTTGTTGGAATAACTAATTTGCTTGTGATTTATTAATAGAAAATATGTGTTTAAAATGATCATTCTGAGAAATGTATTAGTTTTTTAAAACTAAATTGAAAGAAAATTTATTTTTTGTTTTATGTTATGGAGACAATGAAAGAAAGATATATAATAGTTTCTTGCTTGGTTAGTTATGTTAAAAATAAGGTTTCAGGAGAGAGAAAAAATAGTGTGTGTATTTTATTAAGATGTTCTAAGTAAAAAGTATTGCTACATTAAAAGTATTGCTTTTATTGTAATTTCTTAAGCATTATTATTTTTCTGCTTTGATTGGAGCTGCTTTCTTAAATATATTGTGCAACAAATTTTGATTCATTTTTCGGGAAATTTGTGTAGTTATTCTCGGTTATAATTGACATTTTTAACATTTAAACTAAAATTAATTTTTGCTGGTTATGTAAGAAATTTCTTTTCATTTCAAATTTCATATTGCATTTTTCATTCTAACTGGTAATTAATCTCTATCAGTCAACCATCTCCATTTATTCATTCCCTAAAAATAGTATTCCCTTAGTTATGCAAAAATATATTCTGATAAAAGAAAAGATTGAAATATTTTTTCTGTGCTTGTGGGGTAAGTATTGTTTTTGCATATGTAATTGTATATTAATTCATTACTACAGAATGGGATCCAAGTTAAATTGACTCTAAAAATGAGCTATATTTTATGGGTGTGTAGATTTTACCAGAATGTTGTACTTATATCTTAACATCTAGGTTATTGATCAAATGTAGAAGATGAGTTAGAAATTATAAATCGAAAAGTTCTTTTTTGGATGTCAAAGTATCTTAGTGCTTAAATATTATGAGGTCTTACATTTACTTTGTAGTTACTAATACTTTGACTGCTTTTACTGTGCCTGAAGTAGTAATAATGATTGAGTAAATGAAAAACAAAATGTGAATATAAAGCATCTTAGTGTGTATAGTAAAATTTTGTCAACATTATGTTTTAAATTAGTATTTTATCCCCCTAAAAATAAAATCCTCTGCAAAAATTGTGAACCTCTATTGCCAAAAGTGTTTTCTTTTGGGATACTGTCTTTAAAATGATTTATTATTTGTCATTTTTGTTTTTCTCTTAGTGTTTTTCACTTTTTAAAATAGACTGCAACGTATAGATGAGATGCTTACATAATTTTTTATGCTTCCAAGCTAGTATTTAAAGAATATTTGCTATTTGGTATTTGATTTTTTTAAACACCTGTGTGTTTAAAAAATGAAATAAATAATAAAATTTCAAAAATAATAAGTAAAATAAACTAATGCCTAAAAAATTATATTCAGGAAAATGCCCCCCCCCCTCTTATATTTATACGTGTGTATAACATAATACTTCCGAATTTGATGGGGAAGAAAATTTATCTCATCAACAAAATTCTTCTCTATTATATGTATTTGATATCTGTCAGTTAAAACCAATTTTATTTGAAAAATTTGCACAGTTACTTTTTTCAATATTTGTTCAAAAGTAAACATCAAGTGTCATGTAAAATACTTGCATTGTTAAAGGCAATTCTTTCCCCTCTCATACGAACAGTAAAAAAAATTATGCAACCTGAAAAAGTATTTTAAAAAATGTCTTAAAATTTGCTTGCTAATTAATGGAATATGTTTTAAATTTCACTATTTTTTTGGCAGTTTCTTTTTTTTTCATGTTTAAGGGAATTTTAAAGAAAGATAAACTTTAATAGATAAATAAAACATATGACATACATAAATTGTTGTTGTTTTAGGCAATGTCTTAGAGAAATTCTTCAGTAAGATTCTTCAGAGAGTAGATAGAAAAATTCTTCAGTAAGATTCAAATGATTTTTAATCAAGTATTATTTACTCAAATGCCATCTTTATAATGCTGGAAACTGAGCTTAATTCTTACATAAGCTTAAATTCTTACTATGAGAGAACTACACATTTGATTTATAAAGTTAAAAATTAATTTTTATTTTGTTTTAAGACTAC
Organism: Argiope aurantia; assembly: GCA_026543865.1. Taxonomy (NCBI): domain Eukaryota; kingdom Metazoa; phylum Arthropoda; class Arachnida; order Araneae; family Araneidae; genus Argiope; species Argiope aurantia. Next base: position 25,314 of record JAPMOR010066357.1, read on the forward strand.
ATGATCTAAAATTTTTCTAAATTATTTTTCATTAATTTAATTTTGCTGTAAAGATATTGTCTTTGTTTCATAATATGTAATATAATATTCCTTTAAAATTTGTAAAACTTTTTAAAAACTTCCTTTTTAGTCTGAAATTCTTCAGCATAAAAACAAGGTTAATGAAGTTACAGGGAAGATGAAAAGGCAAGAAACATCAGCTGTTTTGTATGTATACATTTAGTAATAGTAGAGTTAAAAATAATGTAATTCTCAAAAATTCAATATGATTTTTATTATTGCATTAATGGTGTTTTTAAATCAAGAAATTGAATCTGTTATTTACAATTTTTAAATTTTGAAGCATTCCTCATTAAAAGAAATTATCTGCTATCAGACATTAGAAATATTATGAAATCATTGTTGTTTCATTATTATTTCTATTATTATTATATTAGATATTATTCTTTTATCTTTTATTGTGCCATTCATGATGAACACAAATGAATTTAACAATTTAAAATGAAGCAACCAGAGTTTCAAGAATGTTTTGAAAAATGAGCTATGTCTGTACTAATAATAAAGATGAATGTGTGTGTATGTAGACACTGTATAGGCCAGTCCGTTTGATCTGCAACTAGGTAATTGGCACACGTATTATAAAATTAGGTTAAGAATGGTTTAAGAATGTGCACCTCTGAGTGATTTAAAATTTTTTTAATTACTTAAAAGTTAAGCTAAACTTAGAATTTTTTTATAATAACTTCCAAAAATATTATTGCATAAAAATACATTTAAAACAGTTTCAAAATTTTTTAAAAAAATGTCTTTTTAATTATACAAATTCAGTTATTGTGAGAATTTTTACTGGATTTTGGAAGTTTAAAAAGTAAGTAAACGTTGCTTCACCTGATTTCCAATTCTATATTATGTTGTTCTGGACATAATATTGGACATAATATAGATTTCCAATTCTATATTATGTCCAATTCTGAAATTCAAAGTGGTTTCATTGTTTCATCAAGGTTTCTGTTTAATTATTTATTTTAAGAGACATATAAAAAAATGTACTATTGTCACATAATTTAGAAGTTAGATGAACAGGATATTTATGTTTTTTTATAGCCTCATGATTCATGTATCATGGGACTAATCATCTCCATTAGAAAAATTCATATACATCATAGCAGAGCTTGTACACGAGACAATTAAAATAACATGGAGTTAATGTTTGAAAATGAAATTAATAATCATGCATATGAAATTATATATGATTTAAAAAATAAATATAATCAATATTCCTTATGAACCATCTACTCATCAAAGGTGAATAGTTTTGAATAAAAAGAAAGGTCCATACTTTTGTAACTAAAACTGTGAATAATGAAAAGTTGAATATTTTTATCTTATAAAAATGCAAAATTTTAGACTACCTGATCAACTTTTTCAAACAAGATATGCAAAATAATGCCCAGAATTTCCTTAAGATTAACTGGCCTGAGATTATGAAAATGTTAATTATTTTATAATTATAATAGTCAAAAGTTCATAACTTGGTTAGATTTGTTCATTCAATATAAAAATGTTTTCATTTAAAAATTTAAGTGTCAAGAATTTCATTGAAAATGATTCCTTAGAACCTAAGGACTTCAGAAAATTTAAACTATAGTTTTTTCAGTAACACATTTATTTATTGAGACAAAATATTTTTTACATCATTTAAATCATTTTGAAATTACATTTAGGTTTTATAATCAATTAGAGAATTTTTTATTGAATAATACTTTGAGATATTGTATGAATTAAAAAATATTCTGTAGTTCATGTAAGATTTCCATGTTGAATGATCCTCTTTCCTGTATTCACATTTTTACAAAAAACATATTTGATTTCAGCAACCACAACAAAAACAACAAAATATGTTAATTGAACTGTAATGACTTCCACTCCAATTTAAAATTCAAATTTTACTGGGATTGACAAAAATTAGAGAAATATATAGTACAATGAATGGAAAAGCATAAGGCTTCTGCAACAGTATGAGTTATGATCATCAAAATTTGAAGCTTAGAAATGTTTGCTAAAGAAAATATTAAGAAACAAAGTTACATAAAATATTTGATTGAAAATTTTAAGGAGTAAATTTTTAATGTTTGTGCATTTTTTAATACTTTTTATTATTTTTTTCTCAGCTTCATTTATAGTGTGCTGAATTTATTTTTTAAATAAATCAAAAAAATTCTTCATTAAATAATCTGTAAAGTTTTAAATATATTCTGCACTAGCTATTACCTGCGACTTCCTTCTCTTGGAAATTTTGATGTGTATGTATGAGAACTGATGGTCTCATCAAAATGTAAAATGTTATTAAACCGTATCATTATAGTGTTTTTGAAAACAAAGTCTGATATGATATAATCAAGAAACTTGCAACTGATTGAGAAAGGTCTGCGGGAAAATTTCCACATTTATTTTTATTCTAATACCATAATGTATACAACATTAAGCCCTGGTTTGGCTCTGGGATTTGTTGATGATCATTGTAAAAGCCAATTTTAAGAGAAATTGCAACCTCTTGAAACAAAATGGCAAGTTGTTTAGAATAACAGGTATACGGTTAATTAAAACGCTGTCTCCTTTAGCAGCTCCTGTAATAATTGTAACTTTTGTAATATTACTGCCAAACTTTCTGATACAAAACCTGATGCCATTGCACATTCTTTGTGCATCAAGATTTCGCATCATCAGAGCTGGAACACCAAATTTTAGCCCCAGCTTATGCGAAGATACATCTGTTAACTCTGAGGAGTTGAGAAATTCAACAGGGTAGGCAGTACTATCATCATTAGCCATCACAGTTTTTAATGATGTGTATAGTTTTGAATTTCCAACGATCATGTCTAAATTTTTTCGTTTATTTTATTGACTCACTCTTTCTTTGGCGACAACATTGCCCTTTCACACAACCATTCTTCATTATTTATATTAACCTCCAAATTGGAAAAAACTTGCATGATAAGTTCATCTTCTGTAGCCATTGGATAGGAAAATTCTTCTGAAAATAGAATTATCCAACTGCATCCTCTCCCTCTCCAATATGCAGAATTTTATTTGCAAAGACACCTGATTCATGGTCGTGTACAGTTGGACGCCATGTTACTTGTCAGATGGAGCTTTTCAATCCTAGACCAGTGGTGTCGCCTTGAGAAATGTGTTTATTTCATCTGCCTGTATGGCCATCTCAATAACTGTCAGTGTCTGTCTAAAATCACCTGTGTGCCAAACGACAACACCACCCATCAGCATCTGGTTGTGATTTAATGCCTCTAATGCATGCTTGTGTGACATTGTGCACTCGTCCTATATTATTAACTTGCACTGCTGCAAGAGAACTCTCCGGCCGCTGTTTTTGGTGATGTTGCATGTTGGGGTATCTTTGGTTGCAAGATTAAGCGGCAATTTGAAAATGGAATGTGCAGTCCGGCCACTGTTATTCAAAAGGAAAATAATATTAGTTATTTAAAAAAAATTGGTGGGTGGGGGCTGTACAGTATGACATTTATAACTCGAATAAGTTAAATGTTTGAGATTCTTTTTTATATTGAAATTTTTATTAGATATTTATCTTATTAAAATATTCACTTATCTTCTACTTTTTTACTCATTCTATTAACATTAGACTTGAGTCGTATATCTTTGATATTAAATTCTCTTTTTGTAAAAAAAAAAAAAAAATCTGTTTTTGTATTATAAAGATTCTGATATGTCTCTTTATTTTAAATTCCAGGAGCTCTTCTTTTGATTCTGAAAGCTTCAAATCATCATTATCTTTAGAAAACGAACCAAGTGCTAATATTTTATCAGCTGAAAAAGGGAGAACAGCAATGAACAAATCAATTAACAAAAACTTGTACAAAAATTTAAATGAAGGGTCAGAGCAGCAATATGCAAAAGGTAAACAAAACAAATCACAGGAGGCTTTAATTGAGGCTAGAGATGCAGATCATACTATTTTTAACCCTGAAAAAAATAAAACTGATATTGTGAAATTGTCAACAGAAAATGACTGTTTATGTAGACAGGCAGATAAAAATGCAAATGTAGAAGTGGGATTTCAAGAATGTATGATAAGTGAACAAATGATATCTTTACCTAAAATTAATAAAGAAGTATCATATTTAAACCCTGAAAAAATGAATTTAGTTTTATCAGAATTTAATCATATATTACCTATTCGAGATTATTTCCCCGAAAAACTTAGCAAAAATATACCTAAGAAATCAAATGAACAATATGTAGAAGATAAGTTGCAAATTACTAATAAGAAAAAAAATAAAGAGCATAACGATTTAAGTTATAAAAAAAGGGATACCATGTTAACTTTTATGAAAAAAGATTTACATAAAAATGCAATTGAAGAAACAACTAACAACTACGAGAAAGATAAAATACAAAAATTTTCATCTAATCAAAAAGATGCAGAACTTGCTGTTTTAAGTTGTTCAAAAAGAAATGTAGATGCTTCCAATACTAAGACAATAACAATTAAAAAAGATGAATTACAAATGTCTTTATTGAAGAGAAAAGATATAGAATCTGTTGATTCAAACTACCAAGAAAGCGATTCAGTTGTTTCTAATTTTATTCATCTTGAAAATCCTTCACTGAATAGAAAAAGGGCTAGGTTTCTTCCTATTCCTGAAGACAGAAAGGAACATTGCAGAGTTAACACTAGTGTTCAACAAAATGATCTCTGTTTAACCCCATGTGTTACATCCTTGGATATTCCTGAATCTGGAAAACACTCAATAGGTGCTGAACAAGTTTGTTTACCCACTAAAGATTCTTTAAATACAACTACAGCTCCTTGCATTGCAGCAAATGAACAGTTTGGGAAATTCACTCAAAATAAGTGTTTTAAAAATCCTAAAAGTGAAACTAACCCTCGATTTACAAATGCTGTTCAAAATATTTTTAAAGACATTGATAAAAGGCAAATATCTGACTCTGACTTTAAATCTTATGTTCATTCATTATTTCAGTTCTTAGTCAATCCAGCAAATTCCCCTAACATCTCAACATTGATATTTCTTGTCATTAATCATCTTTGCCTCACTAGAAGAAATTATCTTAAAGATTTCAAAAAAGACCAAGCTAATTGCATATTTTTACCTTCATCAGAGAGCTGCATAGTTACAACTCTTTTTGAGATTGAGAAGAAATATGAGACATATTCACAGTTAAAATTAATTAAAAACATTTTGAGTACAATTCATGAATTTGTAAGGACAAGGAAAAAAAAGTATAATATTCATGGAGTAGCTTCTTTTTGTAGAGTATTTACAGAGATATGTAAAAGAAAGAAAGATTTACTGCACCCTCTCTCTTTATGTGCTGATATACTGAAAATGAGACATATTTATGCTCCTTACTTGATTGCATCAATTGTTGGAGTCTGGAAAGAGCCGTTTATGGTGCCTTCTGATCATTCAGGTAATTATCAATGAATTAATAACATTTAAATGTAATATAAAATGTGTTCTGATTTTCAGAGAAAAATAAATGAATGCATATAAATTTGATAAATAGTACTTTTAAAATTGATTCAATGATAATAAGCCCTGAAAATATTTAAGTAGAGTATCCACTTTAAGGATTCATGAATACAAAATATTAAATCTCTGACATGTTAGGAATTGACTTTGAGCTAATTTCAAAATTCTATTCATAAAAACAAGCTATTTAGATAAAATTGTATTAAAAATTATGAGATAAACAGAATGATTTTCCTAATTTAAGCAAGACCTCATTGTTGTACAGATTAGGTGTTTCTGCTATATATTTGGAGGAATGGGTTAGGAAATTTTTATACAGGAAAGAAGGTTGTTTAATTTGAAATTTTTATAATTTCTTTTTCTTATAATTTATTGCATTTAAGCTAATAAAGAATAATATAATTTTTGTTTTCAATTTGTTATATTTTTTAAAAAAATTAAAAAGATTGAAATATTGTTTTTGCATTTTTATACAAATTATTTTGAATTTTTTTTATGGCAGAGTTTTTTTGAACTGATTTACAATAACTAATTAGTCCCTTACTTGATAATTTTTGAGTACTTAATTTTCTGGAAATTAATAATTTATTTATATTAAAATGTTTTAATTAGGAAAATATATGAAAAGATGTGCAAAATAAATAAATAAATAAAAACAAGCAAGTAAAAACATAAAATCATGTTTTAGAAAGCAATACCAACGATTAAATGCACAGTTAAATCATTTTGGGGATTTTTCGTTCAAAAACTATTCATCATTTGGTTGAGAACTCAGCAATTTTGTTACAGTTGGATATTTATTCTCCCTTTATAAAACTACATGTCTGAGTAAATCAGAATATTAGTTTGATTGAAATAATTTATTTTAACTTACAAAAAAAAAAGTAAGAGTTAAATTGCAAAAAAAAAAAAAAAAGTTTTTAGAGTACTCACAATGCTTGAAAACTCCTTGAATTTTATTTTTCTGAATTAGGTGCCTTGAAAAAAAAAACTTAGTATTTTGTTGAGTCTATAAAAATAATCAAAATGTGTATCCATAATTTTTTTTAGAGAAGAGAAAACCAATTTGTCACCTGGTTTTGAATTTAGAATGACACCAGTGGGAAACAGATGTTGACATGAAAGTGCTGTCAGTAACCAATCTTTTCTCTCTGTATTATGTAGAGGAAAGGATAGGTGGCAAGCAATATTAGTACAATAATTTCTATGAAATCTTGAACAATCCTTGCAGTTGGTGATATTATTACGCCATTCATTATATCTATATAATATATAGATTCAGAACTTAAGTGATCTTTGAGTGTATTGTATGCTATTATTCATATAATTTTGGCAAAAATATTTCAAAATTTTTCTGAGAAATATTTCAAGGCAGCATGGTTGCTAAAATAGTTCTCCTATGAGTGAATAAAATACTGTTACTTAATTTTATAAAGCATTACTCAATGCATTGAGGGTTATTTTTTTTAAATTTAAGCATCTGGCTAATTTTTATGTGTATAGTCTGATGTTTGATATCAGAATTTGTTGGATGTTCATCAAAGAAAATAGATTTATGTATTCAACTTTTAAATGGAAGAGGGTAGGCTGAAACCAGATAGATTACTTCAATTTTCATGAGGACATTCTATGACTAAAATATTTAACGTGAAGTTAGTAATTATAAAAATAAATAAATAAATAAAGGCTTTGAGAAAGTTTCCATCTATTTCAACAATTGGTCTATTAGTAAATTTAAAGTTTTTTTTTGATTTATTGAATCATAATATGAAAAGAATTTTCAATATCATTATAAATGTGAATAATTATTGCTTACATGTTATCAACCATTCTTTTAGACTTGCAAAATAGTATTTACATGAGATAATTAAATCTTATATAGTGTATATTATTTATTAGTGATTTGCCAGTGGGAAAAGTTTGACTGCCTAAAATTTTCAGAGTAGAAAATGTCTCAAAATGTTTTGCAAAAACAGGTGTCTAGTATTTGCAACTGCTACTAAACAAAATTCTAAATGTGGGACATATATGTTCAGAATGTTAAAAAAATTCTTTATCACATATACCAAAATCTAAATCATATAAATTTATTGTAAATCTAATTGTGGAATTTAAACTTTTCATGTCATCAATTATACAATCTCTCTTAACATTATAGCATAGAGATGCTGGCTTTTACGGGTTTTGGTATATGACATGAGAAAGTTGATTGCTAACTGTAGAAAATTTTCATCATGTTATGAAGAAATGTTCTTAAAGTCTTAAAAACAGAAAATTCCATTTTTCCAAGTTTTATTTTCAAAAATTTGTATGCTGATATCAGTGAAGTTGCGCTAGAATTCTTTGAAAACAGAATGGTAAAAAGATTTACTAATCAAACAAACAAAATCAGAAAAAATATTAAGGAAGTTGGAATATGAATATCAAGACTTTGTATATACTTTCGTTTATAGAGTTTAAGTCCTCTTTCAATTATGTGTTAACCAAAAGCAGCTTACATCCGAGTAGAGAGGCCAAACAATCCATTCCTATTCTAAAACAATGAAACCTTTCTTTCTGTTATTGCAGATTGGATATATATATATATATATATATATATATATATATATATAT
>JAPMOR010066357.1:38460-67642 GCA_026543865.1 Argiope aurantia
TTATTTTAATTTAAATGAGTAGTTTATGTGTGATGAGTAATAATGTATTAAAAAAGTGATAACAATATATTTATATTGATTTAAATTCTGTAAGAGTTATCAATTGCTTTATATTATCATATGTTTAAAACCAATATAATCTATTAATCACAAAAATATTCATTCAGTGAGAGTGCTACATTATTTAATAGTATTCGTTTTGAAGGGGAGAATTGACCAATTCTTCATTTTTAATTGCAGTAAAAATTGACATCCATGAAATTTTTTGCTCCACTTTTAAGGAAACACTTAGGAGTAATTTCTCCCATGGAATGAGGTTTATATTCTTTTATGTGGACTAGAATGGTCTGGATTTGTTTAAAAAGACAGCTATATTGTCAGCTTTTGGGTTGAAATTTTAACAAAAACATTAACCATTGCTACCTATTATTAAATTGCAAAAGCAAAATGGATTTTTAAATAAGTACTAATTTGAATATTGAAAAAAAATTGAAATTCTTAACAGATTGAAAATTTATCTAAAATGAATCAAGACAATACTACATCTTAGATATAAATTTCAAAAAAATCATTAGCTTTTTATAGGCAAGACCTAGTAGTACATATCGATGGTACTGGTGAAGACGAATGTCATTGAAGAAAATCCACCTGTGAAAGTTGAAATTCTGTCAGGCAATTTATATTTGAAATGCAAAAGTGAAGAATCACTCTATAAATTAAAAACAAAAATGTCTGAATAATATATTTGTGAACTGTGAGTAATAATTGCAGCTGATAAGCAACAATTAATGATAATATTTTTGACCTGACTGAATTGCCTACAAGCCAATACTTGAAACATGTTAAAGAATACTTCACTGTATTCAAATTAAGCAAACAGATTAAATTTTTTGATGAAACAGAAAAAAAAAGCCAAAATCAGAAAGCCATAGTTCATTGTAATGATTTTAACAACAAATCTTAATTGACTCCCAGAAAACTGTTTCTGAAAAGAAATGATAAAATCACTTAATTTCTAAAAATTGAACAGAAAATTTGGTATTTTTTGAGCCAAGATTTGTTTTTAAAATTATTACTATGAATCTCAGCTTACTGATTTTGGCGATATATGCTCTCTGTTTATTTGATACTTTTTATTTAGTGTAATCTTTTTAATACAATTTCAATGAACGTTGGTTACCTAAATTGCTCTATTTGTGTGTAATTTGCCATTACTTCATTAATTCCTTAAAATCTTTTGATGAAACACATTTTTATTCAAACAAAGTTATTGCAGACATTGTTAATGAATGTTAAGAATATTGCAGTTCACATATTATTCACAGCTGATTCATTAGTCTTGCTTAAAAAATAAAATTGACGGTTGAAACTACTTTTGTTTCCTTCTTTTGAATAAAATTTTTATGAATGTTATTTTCTCGTTGTGTATTTCGAGTCAAAATTGGCCAAATTTAAAAGGCGAATATTAGAACATTTGGCAAATTTTAAAAAAAGCTCACTTAACTCACTTAAGATTTTAATCCTGATAAAACCAGAGTCATGGCTATTGAAAAACGAAGCGTTTGCTATGATGCATTTCAGCTATATCTCTACGGAGCTCCCTTGACTATGGTTGAACAAATGAAATATCTTGGGGTTCTTCTTGACAGTAAAGCAACGCTTAGCTTACGTATCAGAGAAATGTGACAAATTACAGTGTGGATTAAATCGGATCGCACACAACACGTTTGGTATAAATTTCAACGTACATTTGCTCATTTATAAACAGGGAATCGAACCTTTCATAATGTATGATTCTAGAGTTTGGGGTTTTGGACGATGGATTCTAAATATCTGCCACTCGTACAATGAAGGATACTTTTGCAGGTCATATGCAGATATCGTACCATAAGTTACAAGTCAGTTTATGCAATTTCTGGCTTCCCTCCAATTCTTCATAAAAAAAGGGAAAATCTCTCTGCTTCATCCATCTCTAATTATGATTATATTCTCTCTCCATCTTTTCTCCCTCATCCCTTGGAGAGAACCAGTATCAATATTATTCAATTTAGTGACAAAACCAAGGATATTTTTCCTGTTATTTGCTATGCTGATGGCAGTAAAATTGATGGCAGAGTTGGTTTTGCATTTGTTGTTTTCAGAAGTGGTATTGAATCCGAGTACTTTCAATTCAGAGTTCATGATGAATGCACAGTTTTTGTAGCTGAACTTTTATGTTTAAATTTCACCATCAAATGGATCACTGAACAAAATAGTGTTATCTCAATAGTGTTATCTTATTTGTACCGATTCTCTTTCATCTTTAGATTCTCTGAAGTATATTTCTTCGTCTAATAACATAATCGCCGAGATCCAAAACCCTGAAAGATAAAAATATCTCGATGGTTTTTGCATTTTTTGGTGGACACACAGGCATTTATGGAAACTGAGGGGGCCAATTGGCTTGCAAATTGCAAAGGCTGCCACTAAGTTCAAAATCGACATTGTTTTTAATATTCCTAAATCCTTTTAGAAGAAGATTATGAGAGAAAAAATGGCGGAGTCTTGGAATAAAGAATATCTCATTTCAAATAAAGGGAGCTTAACAAAGAAATTTTTTCCATCCACTAATAAGAGACTGTCATGCCATCATTTTTATACTAATTACAAAATAACACAATTCCTCACTGGTCATGGTAACTTTAAAAGTTATTTGTACAAATTTAATTTGTTTCCATCATCTTCCTGCGATTGTTATATTGGTGGCAAGGAAAATGTTGATCATGTGCTCCTTCTATGTTCCAAGTTTGAAGAAAGACAGATCTTAAGACTGGTTTTCAAGGGTATTAATATAAATTGGCCTCCAGATTTTCACCAACTTATTTCCATCAGAAGTGCTTTTGAAAATTTCTGTAAATTTATTGTTGACATCTGTAATCCTTCATGACTGTTAAATTTTCGTCTTTTTCTTTATGTAATGTGTTGCATACTTACTTCTGTAAGCCCCGTGTGATATTTTGTGGTGCATGGGTTTTTATAAATGTTCCAAGGAAAAATAAGACCTCACTTAACATTTGATAAAATGAATACTATATATTTATTATATTCTTATATATTGGACATGTTTATTATATGCTCCTCAATTCTATGCATTGTTTGCTGCTTATTTTTTAATGGTAAAAACTTCAAGTTGCTTGTAGTATCTTAAGGTTTTTTTAAAAGATAATTAAAAAAACAACAACAGTGAATATTGCCCTAAACAACAACTTTTGTAATATGAACTAAACTGAATTTTGAAATAAATAAATAATAATACCTTGCATATGTTAGTGTTAGTTATTCATCGCTTCCAAAGCTATCCAAGTTACTTCTGTAAGAAAGAATGTGGTACAAAAGACATCTGGCTTGTGCCACAACATAGCTACTTTCAAAAAGTAGCTATTTATACTTTCCCTCGACTTTCTCAGTAATGTGGCTGTCTTTTTAGAACATCCATTCTAGAGATAACAGTCTTGGTGCTTGATGAGGACTTTCTCTGGTGAATTGTTGCACATGTCAACAATCTCGGAATCTGAACCTTCAGTACAGAGCCCTCGGGCATCTTCGTTTATTTAGGACATGTGCCAGTTCTGGATCATAAAAAAGAGATAATATAAATGAATGATAAGACTCAAAGAAAATGAAAAGCTATTTATAAGCTTTTACTGAGTAAACGAGATATCATTGCTTTGATTTTACAGCCTTTCTCAAAACTGAATATATACCAGTCATTAAATATTCATTAAAATTTGATATTTATAAAAATGATAAAATGTTTATTGAAAACTGTATGCATAAGAAGCAAAAAATGAGGAAATTATAATAATTTATTTTTTATGAGGTGATTATAATAATTTAGTTGGCTCCTTTTTTTATGATGAAATTCCAAATTCGAAAATATACATTTCTTGGAAATTTCAGTACGGTCAGTAGTATTATTCCTTAACTGAATAAATAAATTAAATGTGATTCTGCAATAGAAAAGACTGATATTATTTAATATACATGCAGAATTTGATTCTCAAAAGAGCTTTAAAACTGAAACAAGTATATTGATACTCAAAAACCTGTAATTCAAGTATCTGAAGAAGTTAAAGAATGTTCAACAGACTTAAATGTGTATGAAAAAAAAATCAAAAATATAATATGTCTGGACTAATAATAAACAAACCTGGCAAAGGAATAAAAGGGATTCTCAATTTAATAATTAAAATAAACATTATAAGCCAGTTAACAGCTACACTGCATGAGCAATTGCTTTTGTATTGTGGTCATGTTACTGGACTGCAAACCACAAGGTCCCATGTTCTATCCTTGCTCATCACAATTCACCACATTGGTGACCTTGGACTCTGAACCTTCAATCTCTTACAGCTGTTGTGACGCCATCTACCCACAGCAAACCAAAGTTCTCAGATTCACTTGATGCAGCAAACCAAAGTCACCAGACTCACCTGACGCAGCAACACAAAAAGGCCGCAGCAACCCAAAGGCGTCACTCACTTGAGGCAGCAACAGCATCAGCAACCACTCACCCACACACGCTCACCATAAAGCTTGGCGCTACTCAAATGTGTACAGGCACATTAGAATCAACAGCTAATACATCACCACTCAACAGCCATATCATTCGTCTCACCTCCGACTCACTGGAGGGAGAGTCTGTAGTGAAAGCTTATAAGCCAGTTAACAGCTACGCTGCATGAGCAATTGCTTTTGTACTGTGATCATGTTACTGGGCTGCGAACCACAAGGTCCCAGGTTCTATCCCTGCTCCATTCAATCCACTACAAGACAAATATGGAAAAAACAAAGAAAAAATAATCAGTGTAACATATTTTCCATCAACATCTATAGTAACAGGTGGTAGTATTGCAAGAGAAATAATTTATGGTTACCGAGGGAAGCTAATTCAAATGATACCCCCCTTTTTCCCCTCATGGTGGGAAGGGGAGGAGACGTTCATTCACCAACTTAGTAAAAATAAAACGATTGCTTTGCTAAAGACCCTGAAGATTTTTAGAATAATGCCATATTCAGTTGCAAAGTTAAGTATAATATTTTTAGAAGAGATGATAAAGCTATATATCGCAAAAGCATACTTTAGAATTATTCTTTCTAATCACCATTCTTATTTAGTTTTCATCTAAGGCACAGTAGATAAAATTATATATTGGGAATATTAAAGAAAATTTTGGAACAAAGAACACAGAATCTGAATTGAAGAAGAAATTTTACTTTTCAGTAGGAAACAACTCTAAACATACATAAAAAGTTGTGATATTATTGCACAATTGCCAAATATAGTAGCATTCTGAATCTCTATACCTTTATGCTATTGAAAATTTATAGGCTGACTTCAAAAAATCTGTTCAGAACATTACATTGAAAAAAGAAGTGTTTTAAAAGTGCACCATACAGAATGAGCAAAAATAACTTCTCAAGTAATATAAAACGATCTTAACTCAATGCTACAGCAATTTGGAAAATTGCTGTAGCATTTGTAGCTGTTTTGAAGGCAAACATTTCTGCAATAAAATGTTAGTTCATGCTATTCTTTTTGTTTACCTGTTATATTTACTGCACACACAAATTTGTAACTGAAAAATTTATAATTTGGTATAAATTTTTGATAGCAATTTTTTCAAACTTATAAATAAGAATAGAAGATTGTCAAGTTCTTTAATATGCCTTTTATTATTCTTTCAAATTTTAAACTTAAGCATAAATAAATTACATGGTGTATTCTCAATATTTAGAGCCACCATATATAAGACCCAATTCAATGAGGCATAAATTTTGCTTTTAGCATTTGTTGACTATTTTTGTTTGAGTTGATTGTTATCTAAGCAGAGACACCAGGTATTAACCCTGTTGTATTTCCTATCAGCATCTTCTACACATTTATTATGCTGGTTCTCTACCCCCCCCCCCCCCCTTCTGCCTTTTTTGGCAAAAAAAAAAATAATAAAAAGTATGGTTACTTTAGCACAGCAGTACTGACAAAATTGATTTGAATTTCTTTGATTCTTTCCTCAATTATTTTCCTAAAATCAAGGAATTTAAAGCAGAATAGTTTTGGTCCATTTAGTTTCTTTAATATGATATATTATAGCCACAAAGGAGTGGGGTTATACCACACATCTCTAACCATGAAGTTCATTCTATTTATTATGTTGTCTTATATATTCCTAACTACCTGCCCAATAGCATTGCTTTGAAAATTTTCCATCTTCTTCTATACAGAAGGTATCTTTTGCTGCATTTAAGTTAAATGTTTTCTAAGGATTATCATTAAAATGCTAACACTACTTTTGAATGCGAAATATGACACTTGAATAACACAGGTAATCATAATCAAAGTTTGTACAGTTTTCTTTAGCTGATGGAATAGCGATTGTAGTTGTAGGAATTAACTTCCCTTTAAGGTCTGTGTTTACACAATTGGCATGAACTTCAATCATTAAGTTACTTTTTCTATATTTTATTCTTTTTTCTTAAGTAAACTTTATAATATTTCTACACCAGATGAGTAATAAGCTGCAATACTAGCATATGTTCAATATTTTCCTTCGGAAAACAAAGAGGATGTTAGGAATGAATAAAAACAAAGAGGATGTTAGGAATGAATAAATTCAGAATTTCTACATGTATAAGGCAAGTAATTGGACATGGATGCATTCAAAGTTCTGATTTCTCTTCGCAAGTTCCAAATTTTGAAATTACTGTTTTATTTAATGTTCTTTATGTATTTATTTAATGGATTCTTTTGAGTTATGTTTAACAAAACCCAGTTATGCCAGCAATCAAGGAAATGCTGTAGGAAGTGTTTATTTCTCTTGACTTGATTTGAGTTTAATATGTCTGCAACAGTTTTAAATGCTATAAATTTTTGAATTCAAATTATCAAAGAAATTTTTTTCAGGTATTATTGAGAATTTTGTGTTCAAAAGTCAAAGAAGTTATTAGAATCTTAGTTTTTAAGTTTAGTTTATCACTAATCTTTGTTATTAAATGCACCATCACCCAGATTTTTTAACTTAATTGTTTTTCGAATAGATTCATATATTTTCTTTATGATAAAAGTTAATGGATAAACTTTTTAAGCTTTCATGTAATTATTGTTAGCATACAACAAATTTAATTTTTCTTGACATTTTTCTAAATCAAAATTAATAATTTAAGCCTTTCTAATATCGTACCCTTTTTTTTTTCATCACCCCTTTCATCTATTGTTTAGTTCACATCTTATCATAGTCTATACCATTAAATGTATGATTTCAGAATTGCATCCATTAAATTTATAATTTTGTAATTATCAACTACAATTAAATTTAACTCTACAGCTAATTCACATAAACATTTTGTAAGATATGCTATTTAAAAAAAAATCATATTTCAGGTAGTACCCTATATTATACTTAAATGCACACACATACGCGTGCACACACACACACCAGAAAGCAGTGTTTTTAAATAATAATAATAATGTGGGCAAATGATCATTGTATTTTTGCATTAAACACAGTGATAATAATAATGTAAGATTCTTCTGATTTAATTTGTTAGAACTGATCTTCATTTCTTTTTTGTAAAAACTTATTAAATATTTATATTAATTTCAAATTTTTTTTCAAACATCAAAATTTAAATTTACTTTTGTTTTGGGAACAATGGTCATGTTTCATTTAATATTTTTTATTAGCAAGAATTTTCTAAATACTCATGCATTTATTTATTTAATAACAGAATCTGCATGATATTGCTCTTGGCTTTATGAACTTATTTAGAAAAGAATAAGTTAATCAATCAATGAATTTTTTTTTAAATTTTAAATTAGAGAGAAATATTTGAATAAAGGGCATTGAAGAAGATAGTTGAATTAAAATGTGAGATGCAGGAATTCTTAAAATATTAAAAATTCAATTCTTAAAATATTTTGAAAAAGTTGCACATTTTCAGAAATTTATCAAAAAATCAATAAAGTATTTCCCAGATCCAAAGTTAATTTCTTCAGAATGACAATTCAAAATTTTCCCCCTGCTCAATCATTAAAAATCTTATTACAGACAAATTCTGGTAAAAACTGCCCAAAAAAAACATTAAATAATATTTTACTTTAAATTTTAACATTCGTATTTCAAGGTGCATTGAATATCACCATTATGTGAAAGTGCCTGTGTGCAAACTTTCATTGCTATTAATGCGATAGATTTTCCTGGACATCACAGGCACATACACAAACATTTCTTTTATAAGAATAAATAATTATGGTTGGATATAGCATTTTCAATACATCAAAACTCAGTGATTTAAAATTTTGCTTACATTTTCAATCCTTTGGCTACAATCCAGTAAATTCCTCTTATTTTATATCCAAATAACATAATTGTGTTCTAATCTGATTGCGTAACATCTATATCTATAGCAAAGTTTTTAAAATATTAATATAACTATATACATAGTACATGTACATTATTATGTTCTATGTGCATTATTACATACATTGTCATATACACATTTTAGAATATCATAAAAACATTAATAAGTTTGTTCATTAATGTTATATGTATGTATGTATTTGCTTACCAAATAAATCTTATGTGGCTGGCATTTTAACATCCATCTACCAACCATTCTAATTAGTGGTTTATTATCTTGAAAAATTAAATATGTAACTTCTAAAATTTGGTATAAGATGACATAATCACTTGCATAAATGCTAAATCTCATGGGTTAACTGCTCTGAAATGTTAAAATAATAATATCAAGTAAATAGAGAATGGATAATACAGGCATTGTTTAAAATATGATGCACACTTGCTTATAATTAATGCAATTCATAAACATGTGTAGAATACAATTATTTTATGAATTTGTATTATATTCTTATTTTCTGACTTCTAGGTATTGGTTTTGTAAAAGAATGGGCTACAGTTTCTTTAATGAAATATTTAATTTCAAGAAGAAGACCAATCCCTAGCAATTTTTCAGAATGGCTTGAAAAGAACAAGGGAAAACTTAGTGCAGACACGTTCAATGAATTTTATCAGAGAAGAAAGGTATACTCAAATGATAAGTACGTAAGATTTGAAGATATTGTGATTACATAGCTGTTGTATGTAAATGCTTGAATAAGAATGTTTGTAAATATTTATATAACTTTTCCCATCAAAATAATCCTTACTACTAAAGAAATAAAGCATATAATACAGAACTCCATTTAACCAAGAGTTCCTTTATGAATTATTTAAAAAAAATATTCCATCCCAAATACATTAAAAAAAATCTTCATCAATATACAAAAGTATCCTCTTTCTCCTTGATAGCTTTGAAAGTAATATTCTAGTTTCTTTTTTTAATTTCTAACAATAATATAAATAGGAATTAAGTTTATTTGCATTTTTCTTTTAACTCATTTGACTTGGATTTTCAATTTTTTTTTTTTTTTTTTTTTTTTTTACCATACAGTTTGTGAATTTTGATATTTTTGAAAGATTTAAATTTTGGGCCAGCCTTTTGACACAAGTAAATTTGTAAAAAAGTAGACAATGTAGAGAAAGCTTTTAATAATTTTCCTAATCAAATTCTTAGCTGCCAAACAATAGATTTTTTTTTTTTTAAAAAATATTTGAATTCCTTCCTGCAACTTAAAATTTTGACATGTTGCATCCAATTCTGAAAGTCAGAGTAAGTTAAAAACAATAGAAACAGAACCTATTTAATGTTGTTTTCAGGAAAGGAAGATACTGAAATTTAAAATATAATAAAAAACAAAGCGATATTTAATTTAAAATGAAAATTATTTTATTTGTTAGTTAACCATGATAATGTTTTTATTCTAATTTCTTGAAGGATGTGGCCCTATTTCTGTGTGTCTATTTTTTGCTTAAATAAAATTAATTTCTAAGTAAAGAAGAAAAAGAGATTAATCAAATCAAAATTAAATCAGAATTTTACT
Organism: Argiope aurantia; assembly: GCA_026543865.1. NCBI lineage: Eukaryota > Metazoa > Arthropoda > Arachnida > Araneae > Araneidae > Argiope > Argiope aurantia. The sequence goes on from JAPMOR010066357.1 coordinate 48,440, forward strand.
TTGCAAATTTTTTCTATTATAAATTTAAATGATTCAGTCCTACCGTAAATTTAAGATGTGTTGTTTTGACGATAATATGTTTACTTCTATTTTCATACCGCATATTTTTTTGCTGAATATTTAATATTTGTCTCATAGCAAAAACAATTGATATGCTAAAATTTTCTTGTTAATACTATTCTTTTCAATATGTATATTTCTTCTCTTCTAATAGACCAAGAACACTAGTATTCAAAAAAGCATCTAATATTTACTTGTATTAAAATTTATTTGAAATGATTCAAAACTAAATATTGATGAAGGTGCAAATTCTTCATAAATGCTTATTTAATAATGCAAGTAAAAGAAATACAAATGTGCATTTTTGTATTTAATGTATGTGCATTTTTATATTTTTGTGGTGCATTTTTGTATTTAATTTTTTTACAAGATAAACTGAATATAATGTGATAAATCTTTATTATAATTTCATTTGTATCTCTTGATATACTTAATATATTTTTCTACAAATTCACTTACCAAAATTCAGTATTGTTTACATATATTTTAAAATGATATTTTATTGTTTTTATTTTGTAAAAATATTGTGTGCTTTTTAAAAATTACAACTATGCAGAAAATATGTGAAATGTATAGATCTGAATGTTTGTTATTGTTAATGTTAAAAAATAATGTATATATTTTAAAATGGTATTTGATTGCTTTTATTTTGTAAAAAATATTGTGTGGTTTTTAAAACTGATAACAATGTAGAGGATATGTGAAATGTATAGATCTGAATGTTAATTATTTTTGTAAATGTTTATTATTGTTAATGTTTCCATTTGGAAATATCCATTATTTTGCCTCCTTTTTAAAATGCAATTCTGAAAATATATTGGAATGAAAAACAAATGCGTTATAAGATATTAAATTTAAAACTGTTGAAATTAAGATATTGTTCAGAGGCTTTGATCTGATGGTCTTTATAATTTAGGAAACAAATTGTTTCCATTATTTTTACTATTCTATAAATATATGTAGAATAAAGATCTAGCCTAAAAATTTATTTATTTTGACTTTTGTTCATTTAATGATTGTTTTTTTTCCCATTATATAAAAACCTTTATGCTCATATAACTGCCACATAGCACACTTGAATGATTTCAGAATTGAATTTTATCATATCTGAGATCGAATGAATTTTATTTTATGTAATAATTCTCCAATATTTTGAATATCTCTAGTGCTTTCTACATAAATTTTTTAATTTTAGGATTTAGTTAATTGTACTTACTTTTGACACAAATTTTTTTTTTTTTTGTGAAATTCATTTTTTTTTGTTTGTTTGTTTAAAGTCTCTCTGACGCCAGTAACATTACATGAATCATGAGTTGCTCAATGAGATAATTTTTGAACGCGAAAGAGACCGCTGCAAGATTGGACGAAACTAAAAGCGTCTATTTTAAAAACTTTAACACAATAAATTACATATGAATAATGTAACAGTTATTATAATTCTAGTTCATTGAAAGTAATGGAATTTTATCTCAAAATAGTTATTCCTATAGGTTATTAATACCTGAAAGAATTATAATAAAATATATAGCCTATTTTGTTTTCTTTTGAAATTTCCAGATGCTGGGATAATTTTTTTTATTGAAAAACGTGTTCTCTCTCTTTTAGAATTAATGAATCAAGTAAAAAATAAATAAAAGTAATTTCATAGAAATAAATATTTTTTTCCTGTCCCATGCATTTTATTTGATTATTAATTGAAACACAATATGAAGATTTTGAAAATTTAGTTTGTGATCGGTTTTTTAAGACTTTATATTAACTTTTAGTTTAACATAAATTCTAAATTGTTTTCAGCAATGCATATGAATTGTCAGAAATCTTTATAAATGACAAATAGTTTTAAAAATACGATATCTGGCATAGATATACTTGGCAAGGTGAATATCACTCAGAGCGATTTATTTTAAATAATTTAATTAATAACACACGAGCAAAATTTTGGCTTTTTTGTTGATGTTTTGAAAGTGCTTACAATTCAAAAAATTATTTTTGCATTTTTGAATAATATTTTGAATAATCATACGAACTCAGTTGTGCAATTTTTTTCATAACTCTGATGATTTTACTTTCCTTTTTATCATTGTAGTAGATTTCTAATTATTTTGATTGTTTTTACAAATATTTAATCAGTTGCTTCTCTTCTATTGTCGAAAGCTAAGATTTAATAGCTCTATTTATTTTTTGAATAAATAGAACCATAGTGAAGAATTCTTGATTTTATTATACTTCATGACCTTTTTCTGTGAAATTTATTTGCAAAGCCCTTTAAGATATTAAGTAATATATCCAATATCCTAAAAAAATTAAACATGCTGTTAAATTTTTTAACAGCATTTTTTATACCAGCAAACATAGCACATGATGGTTTAACTCTTAAACTAATGCACGTTGATAACACTAAGCGCAAAGAAAAACCAAAGAGCAAAGTCGATTTAAAATTGTATAAAAATACAGATGGACATTGTACATTACAAATTTAAAAACATGAAAATCATCTGCTGTTGATCGCCATAATCTAAGATAGACTTTATATGAATAAAATGTTCTGTGCGGTTTTAATGTTGAAGTTTGCAGCACATTCACATGAAGAATATGGAAGTGAAATTATATCAGCTTGTAAAAAGTATCGTGCAGTTCAATCTTGACGGCACAGATGATTACATTTAAAATCCGAATATGATTTGTCTGTATTTGGAAATTCATGAAACAAAAGGGTGCAGTTTATTTTGCCAGTTTATTGTACTGTCATAAAAAATACATATATATAATTCGAAAGGATTTCCAACTACTTTTAAAGACTTGTGAATTAGCAATTTCAGAAGGGGCCGTCTATATATAAATATAAACTTCAAATTTTCCAATATCAACGCCCATTTTTCTCATCAAATTTCAAAACTACATTAAAAATTCACCCCAGAAACTCTCTTTTATCAGTCTAGGTCTATTGGTTTGAAAATTATATGCTAAAAAAATTCCAACCCTCTTATGTTAATTTTTTTTTTCATTTTTATTCATATCTTAATGAAATAATATAGTTATTGATCTCAAAACTTTTTATTATAACACATATTTATCAGTAAATTTTAATACTTGAAAAAAATTTCAAAATTAAAGTTTATTTTTTTATGGCAATACTTAAATTCGGGCACAAGTCAAAGGACAAGGCCATTTTACGTGAGCCAATTCCTATTTATAGTTTTTCCCATTAGATTCTTTTTTCTAAAAAGATCATTTTAGGACACATTCACAAATTTCAAAATATGGACATCTTTTTATTTGGCTTTCAAATGCTACTGATCCTGTATTTCTTGAAGGAAAGATTATTTCCCATGTTGTTATAGTGTAAGAATATCTATAAAAAATTTCATAAGTGGCAAAAACCATGAAATCGAATGAAAAATTCATATCATTGCCATAGTATTTTATTAATTGTAGCCACTTTTAGTACTTTTAGAATTAAATAAATGCCAACTTTTATAACTAACAAGATTGGCTCAGAAATTATGCATTCATGAAAACTATGAGGTCTGCCGAGTTCAATAAAACACAAACTCGATATTAATTATTTTTTTATTAATTACTTTTTTTATTGTCAGTAAATTTTAAATTAAAACAAGCAAGTGACAATTTTAGAATTGTGAAAAATAGTCAGCGTTTTTGATTAAATATAATTGTAATAGAGAAATATTTGTCCGAAAACGTTAACTTTTCACTGAAAATCTTGCTTTTTTTTTTATTGACAAACTTGCAAGTAAAAAAGCTAGGAAAATGGAGTTTTCATTCAATATTTTATTTTATGGTATATAAGTAATTTAATAATAAATTATTGTTTTACTATATATGTAATAAATTTCCTAATTATGGAATGCAATTCCTAATTAATTTCCTAATTTTTATCTTAAATTTGCCCATAAATGTTCTAAATTCTTTTATTCCTGATCCAAATCCCATTTTACTTAGTCATTTCTAACTCTCACTCTAAAAAAAATTGCTGATTTCTGACTTCTCACACTCCAGTGAAGAGATAAAAATACTTAACGCCCAGGACGTTTTTTAACGATACCCGATTCGTTTTCCTAAGTCGATACGTGTTAAAGAAGTCCCTATCAGAATTTTAATAAAAATCTCAAAAGGAAAACTCATTTTGCTATCATCGCTCCCCCCCCCCCCAATTGTACAAACCATGCCTCTTCTGGAAAAATAAATTGAAATCAAATATTTTGTCACTCGTCTGTTAAAATTATGTTGAATATATTTTGTTTTCATATAAACACTTTCATAACTGTGATGTGAGAAAAAAACAGACGTTTGCTTAATTTTGTATATGAAGATATTATGAGGTGACTCCCTTTAAAGAGCATTAAATCAATTACTGGAACTCAATTTATATTCGGAATTTTACTGATGCATTAATTATATTTTTCACTGATAAATGGGCAAGTTAATTTTTTTTTACCTGCTTTTTTTTTCACATTACAGAAATTGCGAAACTTTTCTTTTAAATATTTTAAATACACTGTTTCAAATGTAGTTTAGTTTAGTTATATTAACGTCCCGCTTTAAAGCAACACTAGGGCTATTTAGGGACGGACCTCGTAATTTTGAACCGTGGTCAGATGATGAGAATGACACCTGAGCTGGTTCACATGTTTCTTAGTACCTAGGACGATTCACTGAGTTATTAAAAAGTTTCTACGAACCTCTTAGAATCGGGGGTGAACTGGGAGTTAAAAGATGTTAAACTTTCCAACCATAATTTTGGATAAACGACCGCACAGATATTATTTTTACAACATCTTAAATTTGACCATTTACACCATCTTGAATTTTATTTACCGAACAATTTTTTTTCTATTTTTTTAATCAATTTTCCAAAGCTAATTCAAACATGACTTAATCAATTTCATTTTTTTGTACGACTAAAATGTGTATAGGTAATGTATATAACTTACTACAAGTATATGTGTTTTGCTTCTTCTTACATACATATAGAATAAGTACATTCAGGCAAAACTGCTTGTATAATAGAGAGAGTAACTATTATTGATGAAACACATACCCTGAAGAATTTGAAGCTTGTTGGGTCTCTTCTCCTTTCCACGCGTTCACAAAATAAATTGAAAATAATTTTCTGTTCTTTATCTGGTTGCAATGGAAGCCAAAACGCTCTTGAAATGATAATTGTATCTTATCAGAAGATATCGAGTAGAAGTTTTTATTGAATATGATAAATGCTTCGGATTGTTTTAGGATTGTTATATTAAGACTAACAGAATGGTAAGTTTAATATATTAGTTATTTGGTAAAATGTTATGCTGTTAATTAATGCATTTTATTTGAATAAAGTAACATATTTAGTTTTCCTTCTACATTAGGACTCTTTAAACTATGCATTTTCATTACCAAAAGAAGCTTCTTAGAATTACTGAATCCCAAAAGTTGAGTGGTGATGGCACGTCGGGTTCGCTAATGCTAATTGATGAATATAATAAGAAAACCAATATATTAAAAGATCTAAATAAGATTAGAAAGTTTTTATTGCATGGAAATAATATTTATTGAATTTGATGTGATGATGTGTTAATTTAAAAACAAAATGGTAATAAACTTTAAAAACTTATATCCCCATTTTACTTTCTGGTATATGAAATGTAAAGAAAAAATTATAATCGTCAAAAGAATTCGAAATCAAGATTGTGAAGAATCTCCATGTTTCAGAACACCCAGAGCTCAAAAAACGCACTTTTGGAATTATTTCCTCGCTGACAGAAATAACTTAGAAACGCTTCGAGCTAGACGGGTGAAATTCGGTACATGGTCTTCACACCAAACTTGTAGATTCCTATGAAATTTTGAGCAAAATCCATTCAGAGGATATCTGTCCGGTTTCTCTAATATAATTACAGTCAGAAGGTAGCTGGACAAATAACATTCGGTAAACAGATTTAGCATCTGTAGTATAGACACTTAACAAACTCCGAGTTAAATCTATGAACGGGCGGACTGTCTGTCGATCTGTACTTTCAAAAAGCTAATAAACATAACTCAAAAACGCAATAAATGAATATCAAATTTGGTACGAGATTTTAAGGCTGTAATTGTACTTCTGTATCTACTTTTTGTTCCAATCCGTTTGGAAAACGCATACATTCGATTTTTGTACACTATTAACCGCATTCCAGGGATTAAACGCCAAAGAAACTTGCAAAGAATCGCCAATAGAACCAGTAAAGATGCCACATAGGTGCCAAAGTTTAATATTTCTTCACTGTTGTATGCCAATACCATGCAGGGCATTCTCTGCTTTACCCAAAATCTACATTTTTGGCCGGAAGGAGGATTAACGATAAAAATGCTTATTTATTTTACTGTCTAAATTATTATAAGGCGATTTCATTAACTTTTCTAAATTCTTACAAATTAATAAAAATATATCAAAATAAGCCGAAATGTAAAGTATCATTAAAATTGAAAAAAAAAAAAAAAGTATCCACCATGAGTCATGAAAATGAGATATTTTTGAAATATAAATTTATTTATTTTTACTTTGTCGTAAACAAAATATGCACAGAGAAAAAAATATTATAATCATAAAAAAAATAATCCCATTTTGAGATTTTGCCGAATATTCAAGCTCAGATCCTTTTTGAGTCTGTAAAACCACATTTTTTGGAATTATGCCTGTCTTTAACAAGGTACTCAAAGGTTTTTTTTTTTTCAATTAGAGGCATGAAATTTGGCATGCAATCTTGTATTAAAGTTATATGTTTCAATCAAATTCTGCACGAATTTTATTCCCAGGACGTTTGTCTGTCTAAGTGCAATACGATAACTGCAAAGCACAAGTATCAAAATCAGTAATATATGGTATACAGTTTTATCATCTAAAGATTTTTATAGCATTTTAAATCAAATCTGTCTAGAAGTTGCCACTTCTCGGCCTGTATATTTGCAGTCATGTATTGTGATGATTTAATTCTTTAATTAGTTAAATCGAATAATAATTAAATAATTTAATTATTTAAAGTGAATAATAATTAAGTAACTTAATTAATAATTATTTAAATTGAATAATAATTAAATAATTTAATTAATAATCGTTTAAATTGAATAATAATTAAATAATTTAATTAATAATCATTAATTTGATTATCAATTAATTAAATTAATAATCATCTAATTAATTACCAATTAGTAATAATTTAAATTGAATAATTAAATAATTTAATTAATATATAATTGGAGTAATAATTAATTAATAAATAATTAAATTGAGTAGTAATTAAATAATTTACTTAATAATTACATTGAATAATAATTAAATAATTTTATTAACAATTAATTAAATTTAATTACTTTATTAATTAAATTGTGTTAGGTAACTAAACATTAACTTTCAAACAATTAAAACATCCACTAATAAAAAAATTCGAAGTGTTATAGTAAAAAATAAAGCACTGTGTGGTGTTTATGTATTTTCTTCATTGACAACAAAACAAACAATAGATGATTTCAAATAACATCTTATAATTGTTGGATTCCATCTCAAAATCCAGAGTGGAAATTATTTATGGTGGTATGAAATAATTGACAAAAATATTGCCAATTTTCAGAAAGATAACATTTCTTTATGAAATTTTAAAATAATATATAACACACATGAACAAATAACTGCAGATAATCACATTGATGATGCAGTCATATCTTAAAACAGTTAAAAAGAATATATGGCAATTTACTTTTGAATAAAAATATACTGACGCGATTACAGGTAAAAATTTATAGATTCATAACAGGATTAGAAATCACATCTAAGTAGCTTCAGAAATCTAAGGTATTATCGACAACTATTATCAGATACGTCACATTAAAAGTCGTAAAAAAATATCATTATTAACTGCCTTTTGCGATCAGCTAGTTCTCCGCAGATATTAATTATATTTAATATCATTTAGCATAGCTTCGTGTACATAATTCCGCCATACTGGCGAACAAGTTCTTAAAATTGCACGACTTTAGGATTTATTAAAATTTAATAGATATACTTAAAAATACTATCTTAATCTTATTGAATATTAGTAAGCCTTTGGAGACTAACTGGTTTGCCGGGGTTATTAGCTAAATTTATTTTCAATTAAATCGTTTAGATATAATTTCATATGATTTCGGAAATATGTCAGAATTAAATCCATGCTATTTCATTATCCTATTCATTATGTAAAGGAATCTTTCAAATACAGATCAATCCCATGACATCACAGAGTTATTAAAAACGTAAATGAACGATTAATCTGTCTTTTAAATTTCGCGATATGACTTCATTTTCCTCTTGTAAATTAAAAAGTCCTTGTTTGGCTTTCAAAGATAGAAGAAAATTACGTGATTAAATATTTGATGAAACAATGTTTAGTTTAGTTATATTAATATCCGTTTTAAAGCAACACTAGGGCTATTTTGGGATGGACCTCGTCATTTTGAACCGCGGTTAGATGACGAGGACGATACCTGAGCTTCCATACCACACCAGCGGATTTAGCGTGCACCAGACCCGTTTACACGGCAGTTCTTCGGTGGAATCTGCTCTGGAACCTGAAACTCTCTAGTTCGGACGCAGAGACCTTACCACCAGATCACTGCTGTCCTGATGAAACAATGTAAACAGCCTGAATTTCTGGACAACCATATAAGGTATATTGTTGGATATTAGACAAAAATTAAAAAAAAAATTGCTCAAATTCAGAAAAAATTCGCCTTATTAAATCAATTTTATTAAAAAGATATTTTTTTGAAATTTTGAAATTAAATTCATTTTTTTGTGCAATAATATTTTTGTAAGATATTGAGAATAAATGTCAAAACTCAATATTTAATTAATTAAAATTTCAAAAAGTCATTCTGGGATGGCCGGATCGTTTGACCTACAATCCCCAAATTTGCCACATATATACCTTTATAAGCGGAATATGCATCTCAGAAAGATTCTTTTAAAATTTTAATTAGTTAAAAGTAAAGTTAAATTTTTGTGTGTCCCGGGACAAAATCCCAAAATATTATTGCAAATTTTTTTTTATATATGATTTCAAAATCTAAAAATCTTTTTTAAGCCATACGAATTTTCTTGAATTTGGACAATTTTCTTTAAAAAAATCTTTTATTTAATTTCCAGCAATAGGTTACATTATTGCTCTGATATTCAAATAGTTTCCATTATTCATCAAATATTAAAACGAGCGCTTTTCATCTTTTGCTGAAAGTTACCAAAAAATTATTTGGTTTAAACAGTTGGATTAAAAAGTTGAGTTACAATAAAGCAATTTTAATAACAGTACCATTATTTATATTATCGTTCATTTATTTTCTAAAAAATAGACAGCTGAGTCCCATAATTGCGTTTTCGGTGGCCCTATGATGTCATGAGACTGGTTTCCATTAAGAGAGTTCGTGAGCGGAATGGACAGAACATATGAATGTAGGACTGATCTGTAGTATTTATTCTTTTTAATTGTATATTATACCTCAATATATTATACCTCATTCAGAGGACAGCACAAATCAATATGCTAAAATTGTCAGCTGCGCAAGCATATGCGTTTCGATGCGCAGAAACGTGTCTTGATACTTGTCCCGGGGCACACAAGGGGTGAGGGGGAACAAGTAGTCTCCGATAGGGTCAATTACCCCTCTGGCTTCATAATGGCGCCGCTTTTGGATTAGCTACAAAATTAACTTGCCTGTCAATTTGATGGGAGCTAAAAAAGGGGTCGGCATCACGAAGAATTTTGAATAATAATAATAAAAGAATAGGCGAGATATAGATTTGAGAATATATAATATCGATTATATTAAGTCTCAACACCAGTCACCCTTCTGGGTTCATCAACTATACTGTTGTGCTTAAAATAACCAGATATTTTACTTAAATAATCCTGAAGTTATATAAAGTAGATAATTATTACAAAACTTTAATTTCTTTCTTTCAGAAAGCTGCTCTATTACTGATCGTCATTCCTTGTTTGGTTGTTGCTGATGTACATTGCCCAGGCAATAAAATTACATGCCCAGAAGGTAAAGCCATGCTTTCTATAAGAGCATTTGAACATGAGTGAGTTAATATAAATGATCTCACAAAGTATGCTATTTTACGTTAAAATAGTAAGGAATTTAAGTCGTTTTGCTTCATTGCATTTTTTGAGAAGGCAGGGGCTGTTCTTATATTAAAAGATGAATTTGTCTAGTGAGTGATTCAAATTTATATAAAACAAACAAAAGTATACATTGCTTCATATTCTTCAATTAAAGTCCCGGATAAATATTTGTAAAAGTGACACTAACAGAGCTTAATACGAGTTTAATAAGAACTGTTACATAAAAGCAGAGCTTAGAATGCAGACTTAATATAGTTCATAAACAAGACATTTACGTACATTAAGCCTGTATTTGCGAGAGTTGTTGAGAAGCAAAATATATTTCCCAAAGCAAGTATAGGTATCTCGTCTTCTATATCCATAATATTAATAATGACAATAACGGTCCTTTTTGTTTTATTATTCTTGTAATATCTTACCACACACACGTTAAAATTTAAATACTTTAATTCTCTGAAGAAACGAGTAATTGCCTGCATTTGCCCACTACTTCTTTGAACACATAAACTGTAAGAAGTTAAATATAAAGACTTTTTTAAATCGAATATATTCTAATGCCGTAACTCTGAGTATTTTAAAGAATTCTAGTGATTTATTAGTTAAGACTGGTGCATAATTATGACTGTATTTCGAAAGCTGAGATTTGCATATTATGGAAGCTCGATAGATCAAGTTTCTTATCGCTTATAAAATAGATCGTGAAATATTCGAAAGGGAAATTTCTATCGTTATTTTAATACCTCCTGAAATTACTAGTTGGGTTTTAGTATTATTTATGCAGTTTGGAATGTTAATCATTTTGGTTATTTCAAATAAACAAAAACCTTTTTAATTACGAGACTAAGTGAAAAAATCTCTCTCTCTCTCTCAAACAAGGAAAAAAAATTTCGTTGAATTTAATACCGACTATGTGAGCGTAGTTCAATAAGTTGATGCTGACTATACCTTTTTCTTTTTATGAAATGAAGTGAATCCAAGTCACTTTCCTCTTTATTCATTTCCAAATGTCTTTGGAAATTAATAAGGCCATGCAGGAAAGTTGGTGGGGCCGTCGAAGAGGAACCCCACTTAGCACGAAGGAACAAACTACACTTGATGACATTGGATCCTTGCAAACAATCAAGAACCATCTAAAGAAAACGCATATTGGTACAGAAAAAATAACAGATAAAAAAACATTACATTTTTGCATGATCTATAAAATGCGATTTCATGCGTAATTTTTGCATAGCGAAATTTCAAAAGTAGTTTTTTAGTAATAAAATTCTGTAGGTATTTTTAACAATTAAAATTTAAAAAAATAAATAAGATGTCAAAATGATGCACCGTCTTGAATAGTGGCTGAGAGCAGACATTCGACCGCAAAGGGCCAATAAAAAATTATATACAAGAAGATTTCATCGCGATTCCGAATAATAAAATTCGGTGATATTGTGTCTGATGTTGGCGGAATCAAAATAAGAACAAGTGAATGTTCACATATGGAATTACTTCCACGTTTGAAAGTATTTACTTAAGTAACACGATAATCCGGCATAGTATTTATACGATTTTTTTTACATTCAGAATACTTCTCAATATTTGTAAAAATACCACAACAATACTTTATTATATTTCATGCTTACCATATTACTTTATTATATTTCGTGCTTATTAGCCAGTGTGTACTAGTACATACGTGAATGAACAAGTATATACCAAGTTCTTATAAATAAAGATCTACAACAAATGTTATATATATTAATTAGTTTAATACACTGGCGCAACTCTAGCTCCTAAAAAAGTGTTAATTAGTTCGATGATAGTAATAAACATAAATTCATGATTGCTAACCTTTTTCTTATTCAGTGAGATTGGGAACAGAATTAAGATTTTATAACTAAGGTTTGATTCTACTAAGATTTTTCGCTGCAGTTTATCTATATAATACTTGATATGTTCAATTTAGTATATGCATGCTGTAAAAAAAGAACGAGAAGCGTAAATATTGATTTCTTGGAGTTCGATATTAGTCATTATTTGTAGTTATTTAACCGCCAATGAAAACTAATGGTTTTCTTCGCTTATAACTTACAATGTTGCTTGAAAATGGAAATCTGGATCTCACAGTTCAGATTCTCATTCTTTTCATCGTTCTTATTTTTCTTCTTCCTTTAGACAAAAGATGTTGCAAACTTGAAGGACGGTATACCTGTTGTGACTCGGATGACATCAACTTTCCAGAGATAAAAAAGAAAGTGCGTGCTGGCATGGATATCATGAATTTTCCTTCATACCCAAACGTATCGGGAAGAGTGATACAAGCTAGTTCACTGGCTATTTGCTCGAGGGAGAATTGCTACGGAGAATGCTGCTCTTCTACTGCATGCTGTCCTTATATAGCTGCGGATTGCTGCACTGAAACCACTTGTTGTCCCTCCCTGCACAGATGCTGTCCCGGTGAACGTTGCTGTTATATGGGACAAATATGTTGTTCGGACTTTTGCTGTGACATAGGGCAACAATGTTGTCCTACTGGTTGCTGCGGACTTTTCGACAAGTGTTGCGGAACAGGATGTTGCCCTTCTGGAACACAATGTTGCGGTAGCTGGTGTTGCCTCGATGCCCAAAGGTGTGGTGCATCTAAAAACGAATGCCATGATGTCGGAAATATCAACACTCCCTCCTTTTTGAGCTTACTGCTGCTGATTGGATTCATTGTCGCTTCGCATCGTCTCTAAGTTCCAGAAAACGTTCAGTATTAAGGACAGTTTTCAAAAATATAAACTTTTTCTGCTTAAATGAAATTGCATATTATTATGAACATGTTACAACTTAGTGATAAAACATCGGTTCATCACTTGATAATCCTTATAATTCTTCTGCATGAATAATTTCTGACCTTTTTTTTTTGTTGTGTGTGCAGATTTACTAAGATATCATGTTTATTACATTTTGGGATAAATTAGCATGTGCCATTAAAATGTTTATGAGTATTCGGTGTATATTTTTTTAACACATGTACTGGTATTTAAAATGCCTTTCCATATCTTTATTGCGTTTTTCTAATAATTGTACATAAATAGTCTTTTAAAACTCTTTACAATTCACTTTCCTCAAATTTTAGAATTTTTTTCTTCGCACTTGTTTTTATTTATTGCATCAAAGACACACAGCTCGACGCAGAATTCTCTGGCACACGTTAATACTAATGCTACTGTGGTTGACATATTAACGATAAAGAATACTAATTCACTTTCATTTAAGTAACAACTTATATTCATAACCCTAATCATACAATATCCTCAAATTTGCAAAAGTAATGTATACTTCCCCAATATGAAACTATTCAAATTATAAGGATTATATAATATTATTTTCATAATATTGTGAATTTAATACAATACTGTATTTACATATGAGAGCGTGAGAGAAAAATAGATCATTCAAATAGCAAGTCTTGGTAAATCTACCTTCTGCTTCTGTTATTATTTTGCCACGACATTTGCATTACCTTAAATTTCGATTGATTGTCATCTTATCCGTTAGATTAGTGAGATATTAATTTTATGAAGGACACATTTGAAAAATGACTGTAGATTATGGTAACAAAGTTACGGGTAAAAAGTCCTGCCAGATATTAAATTATTAAAACATTATTGATTAATTTTGAAAAAAAAATTAATACATTTTTTTCCAAATCATTTACAGTTCTTAGAGATTCATTTAATTCATAAATCAAAGACTTAATATCAATAAAACAATGGAAAAGATCTTCCCGAAGCTTTCTCGAAAATTCTATAATAAAGATGTTATCCCCCCCCCCCCCTGCAAAAAACTGTGGACCTTTTGTAAAGCAGAGAATACCTTGAATGCCATTGGCGTGTAATGGTTATGAAATATTAAATGTAAATAAATATTATTGGCATGAATTTACCATTTTTACTGAATCTATCATGTGACCTTTGAGTTTTTTGATGATTCATTTCTGCATGCGCTTAATAGTATCTGAAACTTGAATGTATGCTTTATATTCATATAAAAATTGGGCGTAGAACTACAATTGTAGTCTCAAAATCATATATCAAATTTGATATATTTAAGTCACTACGTTTTTCAGTTATCGCATTTACATGCTTTTGAAAGTACAAGCCGACAAATGTTCAACCCATATTAGATTTGGCTTAACATTTTATAGGTGTCCACAATTTAATGTTATTTCTATGTAACGAATTTTATCCATATAACTATTTTTATTTTGCAGTTATCGTGCCAACTTATCAAACAGCCAGACGTCAAGACTTGCTCTGAATGGATTTTACTCAAAATTCGGTAGAAACCTAGAAATTTGGTGTGAAGGTATAAACTATAAATAAGACAATAATTTTATCTATTTAGCTCAAATCGTTTTTGAGCGAAATAGATTGATGGTCACGATAGACAAACATTTTCGAAGAATGTATCATTTGAACTCAGGGGGATCTAAAACGTGGAAATATATCAAAATCTCGAGTTCGAATTTTTTGAACATTTCTATATTTTTCGATACGAGAAAGTAAAAAGAGAAACATCTGTCTGCAAAATATGGGCTGCTCTTCATATAGCTGTATATAATTTTCCTAAACAGAATAAATTTGATAATAGAACAGCTTAATTACTTTAGTAAATGTGGAATAATTCTAGATAAAAGTCAATTTTTTTATTATTATTTCAATGTATTGTGAGGTGTCTTAAACATTATGAAAGTTTTTCAAAAGCAAAGATTTTTTTTAGTTTTGTATTCATGGACATTTACATTTCATAGAAATCAATTGTTCATAAATATCATTGGGAAACTGAAGCAGGAAAAATTCGCAAGGATGCTTTAAAACGTAAATGGATAAAACTATAAGACAAGGAAGCTGTATGTAAGGAAAAAAAAAATGCGTATTCACCAAGGAAAATGACAATTGGGTTGATAATTTTCTTTTCGAATTTGGGACAAAAGGCAAATAATTTAACCATCCATCATTTAGTGTCAAACCGATCAATAAATAAAGTAGTAAAAAATAATGGTAGAATACAATATAAAAGCATGATGACTTTTAGAAATGTTTAATGATGGTTTTTGGAAAAATTTCTTGATATTTCGCTGAATGTCCAATGGAGTATCTGAAAGTATTTCTTTTCGTTTCCTTGATAAAATACTGAATACTATAAAGCAACAGAGGTATATAGGTAAGATTTCACTTCTTGTATTTTAAATTTAAGCTGAAAATCACAAGAATGGTATATGAGTAGTTGGAGAACAGAAAAAATGCAATCACTTAATAGAAGGAGACACATCTAAAATAATTTCGATTATTTTTTCCATTTTCTACTATTTTATTTAAAGAATGAAACACAGAGGGAAATTGTTCTGAGAAATTTGGGCTAGGATTTTTTTTTATCACGATTCAACAAAACAAGAAACTTGAAGATCTAAAAATAATAATTATTAAAAAAAAATTCTACATAGAAGATACATTAGCTATACAGATAGATGATATAGCTAAAGGCACTGCTCAAAAATCGCGGCGAAATGTCTAAATTTGAATTAACGAAGTTTCGCCAATAACAGATGATTTCCAAGCCATAATCAAAATGTATTAATGCCTTTAAAATATTTTATTATTTTAAGGAAACGCGACTGCAATATGATGGTTAAAAGTCTTTTTTTAAATGCAAGTGGTCAAATATCTTAACGTATCATGCACAAATAAGATTTATAAATGAAATTTCAAAAACAAAATGTGGCGACCAACTATTCGCCAACGATTTTAATAGCCTTCGTTTATCATCAATCGTTCATTTATAGTCAATCAGCATTAAAGAATAATAGTTCATTACAGTAAATTAAAGCAACATTTAAAATTACACTTGCATAGTAAACTTAGGACATTCTGGTTTGCTAAGCTCTGCCAACAAATAGCGAATTTAATCGTCGAAATCGATTTAGTGGTTGAAATTGGTGTTTGTTAGAAGGCAGTATTTGGATTTGAGGATGAGTTTTTTTTTATTTACCTAAATATTTTCAAAGTTATAGACTGGCAATGGAACTGGTGAAATATGATTAAGCTACGCTATCAAAGTTTTGTTTTGCAATAATCTTTCGAAATTTAAGACGATCGATTACAGGTAACCATTGATGCTGTATCTAGGGATCGTGAGCATTCATATGATTTTTTTTTTCGAATTTGTTACAGCGGTTATTGCTGGGAATTTCTTTCACGGGTTTTCCTCATAGTGTACAGCGAAGTGGTGTTTTTGAAACCTGATTCGAAAATTTGAAAATAGAGGTTGATGGATGGTGGCTGACCATTGATGATTCCTATCAGGATAAGGTATTGTATAATTTGATAAAAATATGCTTATGGGGGGGGAGGGAGAATTCTGATAATTTTCTCTGCTGAATTATCATTTCAATATTCATACAATTTTCTATTGACGAAATTAGAAACAATTTATATTCTATATTGTTTATTAAATATACTGGAAATGCAACACATTTCATATGTGCGTTCGAAATAAAACATTTTAAGTTATTTATAGGTAAAGTAGCTTTTTGTAAAAATTGCAATCTATTGAAAAATAATTTTTGCAACATTACCAGTTTCTGAACTGACGAGATGCAATTGAAGAATAAGTACACGTATATTTATAAATTTGTTTTACTTCTACTTTATATATATATTTTCATTTAAAATGAAACCAAAGTAATTCGAATGAAAAACCATTCATAAAATCTGTTGTTGGAATGGGTATGAAAGCATATAATTGTTTCTCTTTATAAGTGAGGGTTATTAGCATTGGTAACACTTTCATCAAAACCTGGTCACATATATCTTTCCTAAATTCTATATTATCTATAAAATTTCTATCCTTTTTCTTATGGTAACTTGCTTATAGCATTTATTACAAGAATACCTAACTTACCTAATTATAAGAATTTTTACTTATCTAATTATAATAATTTATACTTACCTAATTACAAGAATTTTGGGAGTATGACCCTAATTGTTTCAGCTTACACAACAGTTCTCTACACTTTGATTGTTTGTGAGTTTGTTTAAATTTCTGTAACTCAATGATTTTTATCTTTATGATAATTATCTGTTTATTCGATGCCAATTCTTTTAAATCGTGGATTTCTAGTTATACTGTTCAAGGTTGCACAAAGAGATTTTTAATCATATCGATCAACTGATCACAATCATACTGAAATAAGATTTTGTTTTGTTTTTAATTTTTTTTATCGTTAATCAGATATGAATGATTCTATACTATAGGTATTATTCCTTATATTAATGACATATTCCTCGATAAAATCTTCCTTCTTAATCCTTCCTAGCAACTCTTTTACTGTATTTAATAGCTCTTTGCGACTTATAGAATCCATTTTTAAGTTCATCCGCTTTCGAATATGAAATTTTAATTTATGATTTTTAAATATGATATTCATTTTTGACTTTTTAATAAGAAGAATAATTGGACTCTAAATAGTAAAAGAATACATTCGGGGCTCGTGTCAAAAATCTGATCGCCGATATAAGCTAATAAAATCAAAATGGATAGTAAATGCTCTTCAAATTTTAGAACTAAAGTCAAGTCTGAAATCTAATACCTAAATTGTAAAACAAGAAGATGCACTTCAAATCTTTTTAGAAATAATCATGAATTCCCCAAAACAAGTGAAACACCAAATTTAAGAAATTTTTGAAATTAGTTTAAATCTACACACAATTTATAACGAGCCCTTACACAATTCATAACCTCAATAGATTTTAACTGAACACTAAAAATATATTCTAAAAGCTCTTAGGAATGCATACATATGCTAATGAAAATTATATGCTATAAAATGAACAATACTATGATAAAATATATCTTGAAGCATCAAAATCAAATTATGTTTTTAAAAATCATCATATACTGTTGAAAATCATTTAAAAATTTATAAAATGTAATGTTACTAGAAATAAAAACACTCACATTTCAAGCTCCGATTCATACTCAGAATTCTGTTGAGCATTTGCCAATGTCTTCATTGCTGGATAAATTTAAAGGAAATTTTGAACGGACACCATCACAACCGCCGTTTCAAGTTGGAAATGAATACTCGTTACCGCCTGGGAACGTTTTTCGACATTGATCTGCTAGAAAAATGACTATCTCTTTTGAAAAAATACGGACAAATTGCAAGAAATTCGGCGGATCGTGTTTAGAATTATTATATAAAAATATGGAATTTACAGTGAAAAGACACAAAAATGATGAGCTCGTAAAAGCGCATCTATTAAATCTATTAAATAAATGTATTCTGATATAACTGCTGATAAAAACATAAGCTACCGTCATCATTCAAGAACAAAAATTATATATAAAAAAGGAAGGAAGTTTAAATTTTAGCCAAATATTCTGTCTCATTAACACTTCATGTCCATTTAACATATTACAGTATGTTTTTTTAAAATAGAAAAGGTAAATACAAAAAAGAAAATTATCAACAAAGTTTGATTGTTCAATTTAGATGAGAGTTTTAGACTAAAAAGAAAAATTATTAATAATATTTAGAATGATTGAATGTTTCTGAAATCTCTCTAAAGAAATTGTGTGACAGAAGCTAATCAATTGAATTAATATTATTGTTACCCTGAAAATGTCGGCTGATATTTTCTAATTTTACTGGACTTGTTTTGAAAATACAATTTTAAAAGGTATATCAAAACACCAATGCATAACACTAGTTATTCTCGAACTCTTCCGAATGGCATATGACAAATTTCGCCAATCATGCTAATTTAGCACGTTGGCTGCTGCATGAATTCGCCTGTGCTTCACATCTACCGTCAAATTAATTCACAGTACTATTTAATAAGACAACCCTTCTCTGCTACATTTAAGTCATAGCAAAGATGGAGTCATCTAATTAGACAGATGATCCGAATAACAAGCTTAAATCATTGCAACGAAGGTGTAAACCACTCCACATGGCAATTAA
>JAPMOR010066357.1:67652-171560 GCA_026543865.1 Argiope aurantia
AACATAGTGTTCATTTGCCCCCAGCAGAAGCAATGTGTACGATGGCATCGGAAATATAGTAGTAAAGACTTATTCGCAGTAGTTTTCTTTTCTTTTTTTCATCTCAGAATATTTTGATGAGTTTTTACTATTAGAAAAATTTTCCAATTTTTGATTTTTGTCAAAGGTGGCAATAAATATTATACTTTTTAAAATAGCGTGAAAAAATTCGACCAGACTCCTTCTACATTAAGTTCACTGCTTCCCACTGTGACCAAGAAAGAAAATTTTATAACGCAAATGTTAACTTATCATTCGGAAATTAATAATATGCTTAGGGATCGAATTATAGAAACAGCTCTTCGAAGCTTTCTTTCTAAAATAAACAGGTAAAAATAAGAACGCAACCTTATTTCTACGAAAATTGAAAAATAGTCCGTCATTGATATTTATAAGAGGCTATAAATTGCAATAATATTAATGTAAGACATTATATTGACACTGTTACTAAATTGGGATTTAAAGATATACAGTTTCTAGCAGACAGTCATGCTTTATACATCACTTTTCTGATTGGACGGTACAGAACAAGCTTGTATACTTTAGATCTTATCTCTCAGCTGTCATCACGATATTCCATCCACTTTCAATGGGTCTCATCGCACATCGGACTGAATGGTTAAGAAATAACTGAGATCTTGTTCAAGACTGTTTCTACTGAAGCACTCACTATCTTTGATTATCTACTTTACTTTATTGTAAAAATAAAATAATTAGTATTAGTGGTCTCCTCGAAACTTTCGTGCTTACTCTCCATTTAAGGTCTTATTTTTTTTCCTATTCCGTGCCATGGGTAAGGCAGCGAATGCCTTACATAGAGTTCTCGGACAGTAGCTACGAAATATTAGAACTATGAATAGAAATATGAATATAACATTTTTACTGTATTCATATTCTTTACTGTGTGAATATGTACTTTGAACGTCTTTTTCACAACAGAATAAAACAAATTTGGCACAGAACTAAGGTTGCATTCACAAGATAACACACAAAATCTCATTGATTTAAGTCATTCCATTTATGAGTTACTGCATTTACATGCATGCGATAGCATAGATTGACAAATGATCAACTCTGACAGATTTGATTCAAACTTTAATAAGAATCTATATTTTAGATGCTAACCCTGTGTACCAAATTTTATATGCTTAGCTCCTTGTGATTTAGAGTCATTGAGTTCATTTGTAATCGAAACGACAGACAGATAGAGTTCCTGTGCACAGATCTCTTTCGAAATTTGATAAAAATCCACAGATTTGATTGTTATCTCATATATAATCCGCCTGGCTCAAACAGTTTTTAAAGTTATCGTGTTCACAGACAGACAGACATAAAGCCAAAAGTGTGTTTTTTGAACCCTGCGACTTTTCAAACATGGGGATTCGTCTAAATCTGGAGTTCGGATTTTTTGAGATTACAATATAGGGTAACCTTGTATACGAAATCCGTGCCTAGTATACGAAAAAGTAAAAATATTTTGGACAGCTCCATCCAACCGTAAATGGACCGTACTTTGACCCTTGTTGGGTTTTCGCCAATTCAAGAGAAAACTTACTAGAAAATAGCGGAAGATGCTCTCACGATTTATTAGTGAATACACCAATAGCTTACCTTCGAATAGAACCGGAAGCTTGTGCAAGTTTGAGGTTCGAATTCGTTACGTTAGGGTTCATAGAAGAGTAACAAAGCCACTGGACAAAAGTGTACACTCCTATCCGGAGGTTGTTATCTGGCTTATGAAGTTACCACCACAAGCTCTTTCCAGAATGCCGCTGGTGCAAAGCTGACAACTATATCAATACCTCTCGCACATTCTTGATTATTTGGGCTTGACGTTTAATCCAATTTTATTAAATACACTTTTTTGGAGGATTTTGGATTTATGAAGATGATTTAGCAAAATCAAACCATTTGGGATTAGTAACAAGAAGAATAGCAACCAAATTTGAATGGAGGGAATTTTTGATTATTAATATAAATAATACTTTAAACCATTTTAATGCATTTCTTGCTTTATTTCTGTTTATCAACACTTCTTTTGGTTCCAAAAGTTCTTTTAAAGCTTGTCGCAAATAATTTCCATTCCAAGAATGAGGCATCCGAAAAGCAATGCGAAAAATAGAATAAAGAAAGGTCCCAGAAGGTCCACCGTTTTCACTGTTCTTTGACTTGGATGTTCATATTCACAAGTTTCCATGTTCATTTCCCATTTCCTGTTTGCTTCTTCGGTGGCCGAAAAGATTCCTCTCTCAGTCATCTTCTGGATCCTACAAAAAATGAAATTTGACATTCAGAAGCTATTCTGGGAAATTAAATTAAGAATTTGTTTAGTTTAGTTTAGTTATATTAACATCCTGTTTTAAAGCAACACTAGGGCTATTTTGGGATGGATCTCGTGATTTTGAACTGTGGTCAGATGGCGAGGACGATCCTTGAGCTGGCACCCCCCTCTCCACGCTTCCACAGCAGCGGGAGGACGTTTGGCCCCGACAATTTAGAGTGCACTTGATCGCATACACGACGGTTCTTCGGTGCAATAGGGCCTCGAACCTGAAACACTCCGGTTCCAAGTTCAGACCTTATCACCAGGCCATCGCAACCCAATTAAATTACGATAGATGCACAATGTTTAAAAGATCTGATTCCTAATTCACAAATGCACACATAGGTTCTCTTATATAAAAAAGGAATTTCTGAAAATAAACAGTTTTACTTTTTACGACTTTATAGATAATTTAGAAATGGGGTGGGTTGGTAGAGCTACTGATATAGGAAAAATATAATATCTCAATTTTTGCTGTGGCATATTTTAGATTTATTTGATGTCATGAATAATATAGAAAATGTAAACTATATACAAAAGTTTAAATTTTTTATAACAAATATTTTTATATAGAAAACAATTGACTATTTTGTTCATATAAAGTTTTATATAAGTGTAAAGGATAAAGAATAGAAAGAAAGCATAAACAATATGAAAAAAAAAAAAAACCCGATGACATTTAAAATTTATTCTTGTTTAAAATCCAATTTGTGTTTGAAAAAACCTCTCTGGAACCTCTTTTAAGTAGGTATGAGTGTTCTAATTCCGAAAAGCGCAAAGATTTTTCCCTGTCTTTTTTTAAGGTTGGTGTGAGAGTAAGAATCACTTAGGAAGTTTACGAACCCTATAATCAGATAGGGATGGATTTTAAAGTTCTGCGGGTAGTAGAACAGATAGTTTGGCTAACCTGAACACCAAAATTTTAAGAAGAATATCTCGAGGTTTGAGTTCAGTTTGAGATAAAATATCTCTGGATTTATTACATTAAAATCAACAAAAATGATGACCATAGGCTAAAATAGTCGCCGCTTGTTCTTGCTACCTCCTTATTAACATATATTTGTGTAAAATTATGTAAAATTATTTAGTGCTGACCATGTTTTGTAATAATAACAATCTGCTAATTAACTCTATTTATAAAGGATATTACATGTATCATTTAAAATTTATGTAAAATTTAGTCAATAAATCAAACAATTATATTTCAAATATTATATTCAACTAAATAATCTTCAAAGTTAGCAGCACAAAGATTAAAAAATTCCAGAGAAGCGTAAGCATACTACAGGTGTAGTTTTTACTTTAAGACTGAATGCAATTAAGATTAAATAAGTCGAAGTAATGAAATAATTTATCAGTTTGACTTATTTTATTTTAGATATATTTACACTCATTTTGAAGCAACATGAAGCTTATTTTGAGATGCGATTTTGAAGCATGGTCATGCCATGTTTTTATCTTACAAATTAAAAATTAAAAAAAAAATATTTTTAATTTATATGGATGGAAAGTTTGCTCTTTTTCCCTTTCTTCCTTTATGTAAGATATATGTAATCAAATTGGTTCTACTCTGAGTCATGAATAATTCAGCTAAGCCACAGGATAAAAAACAAATATGGTTCGATATTTAAAAGAAATGATTTTTTTTTCTGGTAAAAAAGACAGGAATGGAGTTATTTTTAAACTCATCTCCGTCTCTAAAGCTCGTATATTTCCTATCCGGTTTGGTGTAGATGAAATGGATTTCATTGAAAAATGATGAAAATTATTATACTGTAATTAATTGCATAGGAAAAATAACAGAGAATATGATTATCTATAAATTTGAAAAGGTCAAATAGATTTACTCTTGAGGATAAGTATAATGGCCGAATGGACATATTTATATACAATATGTATAAAAACATTGGATAATCTCTTTAACAAAGGAAAATGAAAAAAAAAACGATGACTTTTATCAAATATAAAAGTTAGAAAGAATACAATTACATAAAAATGTGATGCTAAATCAGAATTACGAATACATTATTAATAAAATGCCGGAGTATAAACACAATTTCACAAAGAAAGTTGATATGATTATTCTAATCGCGGCAAGTTTTCATTTCTACTTTTAATTGAATTAGGTTTATGATTGTTTTTCCACTATGATAATTGCTAAGTATTCTTTTTCATCACAGACTTTCTAGCGAGAAAAAATTTTTCTTAGACTCTAAGAAAGAGTAAAAGGGTAAAATGTCGCATAGTAGGCGGAATTGTTGATTTCACCGCAAGCGCAATTCTTCGATGAGATAGTCAGGTTCTTCGCTGCCTCTATAACTTACTTGTATTTTGAAACCCTTTAAGAAGCTGTTTGGATTTCAGCAAAGCACTGGGTGTCTGGGGTAAATAAAAGAGGGAGGCCAGTAAACTCGGGGTTCAACGATAACTTTATTCTCTTCATAATTACCAGGCAATTGATGCAATACTTAGATACGTTTTAAAAGTCTTTTGCAAAATCCATGCTTCGTCAAAGCAAATGACACGTTCATACTAGGAAGGCAGAAAATAGAAAAAAGGGGCACCTGAGAAAGTGTTCATAATTTACATAGCTACAAAATGCAATTTTCCCTTAATTTTAACTAAGCAAGCATTTTGTTGTCAGAGCGTGCAAACTGTGAGCGTGGGAACGAAAAAGATATATTATTTTTAAATATATCATATATGATTATATGATCATATATCATATATGATTTCAAATATATCATTTAAGTGATTCCTTGTTTAAAGCATTTTTTAATTGGAAATTTATGCACTAACCCCTTCTTCTTCTATATGTATATGTAACGCATGCCAACGTAACCTTATTTTGAGGTTAATTGCGTGTACCGATTCGTAAGTGAGTACTTCTCTCCCATGGAACATTAAGAAATTTCGGTCGTGCAAAGAAGAAATACATATATTAACATAGTTCAGAATAGGATTTTTTTTGTCACTCAGACCGCCATATAGTTTTTGTCTTTTTCAGCTGGTTCTTTTTACTCACCTTCCTACTAAATCATTTCAGCCTATCAGAACTACCTATATATTCAACAACATACCATCGTCACCTCACTCGGTCCCATGACCAAACCTAAATAGCACTGAGCCCTTTTGCCCAGATCTCTCTAATCAGGTTCCACAATTATTCTCATTCTGAGTAGAAGTGCACTTGCACTGGCACTCAACAAAACGATCTAAATTCAGTCAAGTATATTTTTGGAGGGTGGCGAGAAGTAAAAGTAGATAAAATAGTCATCTTGTCGAAGCTTTTTGATATAAACAAAAAGGATAATATAATAAAAGAGGAATATAATAAAAGAGGAAAGACTGATTTTATAATTAAGTTTATTAGTTATTTTTTCTGTGGGCTTTGAAATATTGAATATTGCATTTTATGCTTTTCATAAATCTTGAAGGTTTCATTAAGAATGGAACCAATTAACGTTGTTTCAATTAAATATTTAGATTGTTAGATGGATTAGATTGTTAGATGTCTTTATATTTTCTTCTTATTTGAAATACAAGCCGCTATCCTCAGAAAGTATATACAGACAAGAGAACATTAAAAAATCATAGGAAAAAAGCTTCATATCAACAAGTATACATGTTATTTTTTCGTATTTAGCTATATAGAGAAATGTATACTGACAGTTGTATACATGTCCTTTTTTCATATTTAGTTATATAGGGAAATATATACTGACAGTTTATTTAACGGCTGCAGAAGAGAGGACCCTTTTCGTAATCCAAAGGCCAATTCGCTTGTTACGAATCTATCAGGAGCAATGATGATCCTGCATCTATTATTGTATCTGCGCAAGTCATTTGATAAAATTTCAGCCAGACTGTAAAAATTGTCAATATAAACTGTGTTTCCAGCTGCCACGTCATTTAGAAATTTGGTACTGATGGGTTGTTTTAAGACGTTTAAACGATGTCCATCTTCCCGGAACACTTTTCGAATGCGATCATATAATTTCTCCTGGGACTCCTAGAAGAAGAAGAAGAACTGATATGTACATACATTTCTCAATAGATATTCTGTTAGAAAAATGCATGTGTAATAATTTCGGAGTTAAGAAAACTGTTACGAATATTATCGCTTCACTATCGATAATCGGTTTTAGAACAATGCAAACAAAGGAAATGAAAAAATCAAAACCTTTGGGAAATGAAGAAAGTGATATCGTGATTACATATTAATACAATTGATAATAACAATAAAATGAACAAATAATAAAATGAATAGCATTACATTATGATGCAAACTAAATTTATAATTCTCAATGTTTTATTTACTATTATTATTGTTTTTATCAATCGTCATTATTTATGCGGACATCGATTAACGATGCTTAACTTAATAATTTCTTTGAGAGGCATGCCAATACTTATTTAAAACAAGGACTAAATAATAATAAATAAAAAAATAATTCTTCCTCAACCATCTGATGATTCTGACTCTATCTTCGAAGAAGATACAAGAGAACTGAGTTTCGTCTGATAAGGTAACACCTACTGTTGAAGTGGATCCAATGATGTACCGACATGTCCACGTCAAAGGTAAATGAAGGTGAAATAAAATTAGAAGTGCAGTTTTATATTTAATATTGTCAGATTAATTGCTTGCACCGAAATTCTATTTTTTTCTATCCTGCTTTCAAAGTTTGCAAGCAATCGAATGATATGGAATGATAGTGATAGCGTTTGACCAAGCACGACAGCTTTGCGATATTCATAGTCCTTGATGACGTTTTGGACATTCAGTGTCATAAAACATATTGTTTAACATTCGTTTATCATCATTAAGTTACTTTCTGAAGATACTAATTATCGTAATATGAAAATAGCTCAAAATGCTACTTCTAAGACATTCTATTATGACACTAAGCTGTCTGCTGAACTCATTTAATTCCTAACCCTTGAAAATAGCAAACATTCGAGAAGAAATCAGATTTCAATGATAATTGTGATTCCCTTGCGCCTTTTGTTTGCATTTCCGAGGTTAGAATTTTCAGTTTTCAGCAGGATATTCCCAAATTAAGAAAATAGAATACTTATAATCTTTTAACTCTTTATTCTATTTTGTTATTAACAATACGCGTAGTAGAATTTTTATTGAATGTAAGTGCAGTGTCTTATGAACTATATTGGACACTTCAATTCCTCTAAGTCCGTAGATTCATCGGGTTGTGTATGGTGTGAAAACAATCAGCAGGCCTCATTAACGAACGACGACTTTTATTAAACACTAAGAAAGAACTCAGCAAATATGCAGCAGAGAAGAGCACATGCAACACACAGAAGCACACTACATCAAACAGTAGTCCACAAGTAGTAATCGGTAGTAATAACAACCATAAAGCGTCCAGACAGAAGTCAGCAGGAGGAGGGAATCTTCGTAGCTTCACCCTACAGTCTCTCCAAACGCCTGCAATTCTCCACTGTCTCCTCGTTTCAGCTGTAACCAACTGCCTACTTACTACTACATAACTGGCTACTCCTCACAAGACTCTATACTGCTTCTATAATAAACACAGGACTCGACACACAGCTCGTTTCAGCAATCGCTTGAGCTCCACACAATGCTTGCTCTTCGCTGGACGGATCCAACTGTTCGCCGTTGACTCCCCACTATTCAATACACGACTGACTTCGGCTTGAGACTGCCGGTCTTTTATAGTTCCCGGAGGTGGGCAGAGAAGGTCCTGCAGCAATCAGGCATATCTCAGTTTCTATTGGCTCAATCGCTAAAATTCTGGAAATTTCCAGTGATTGAATTAACAGTGTTGGGAAGTCACATTACGATTTGTAACAATATAAATATATGGTCATCATTAATTACAAAAAATGCCTACCAATATTGTTGATTTCAATATTAACGAGATACTGTACAACATTGAAATTGTTGAGTCACATGGTGGATGCATTTTGTAATGTTTTGTGGTAATATGGTATTCATCCTACACTCATTTCGTTACTCATGTTAGAAAATATAACTAGAGGTAGTGGCCATCATAAGCATTTTTCTATGTAAATGTTGATGTTCGATTTTCAAATTAATAAAATTAACATATCTTCACAATATATGGACTAAAGATATCGAATTTTGGCACATTTTAACGCTTGTGCAAGCGTAGAATCTAGATCTAAATAAAAGTTTTTTTAGGAAACATTATATATATATATATATATATATATAGGAAACTACTTTCAGTTATGATATCATTATCGACAAAAACATTTTTTAAAAACATACTGAAGACATTTATAATTAAATCTTTGATTGTTAAGAAACTTGGCTGATAAAAATTAATAAGCTAGTGTAATAAATATCATAAAAAGTGTTTTATGATATTTATGTATACTATCAATAATATTATACTATCAATAAAAACATCATAATTATAATTTAATATTTTCTTCAGCAACATTAATAATTGCCGGCATCTCATATAATTTCACAAAAATATGTGGATAAATATTGATAGTATAATATTATTCATGAATCTGTAATATTTATGATACGATTATAACTTCGTGATACATTGCAAATTTGGCATTTGATTCGGAGAATATTTAATGGATCATTCAATAACTTGTATAACATATGACAAAAGTATGGTTTAAGTGTTTTGTTCAATTAAGAGAGTCTCAATCTGATACCTGAATATTTTCGTAAACCGGGTTATCATCCGTAATAGTAAGTGATATCGTTTCATGATTAATCAGTTCTTCTAAGGATTTCACGATGTATTCAGTCCGGGAAGATGCGAAAAGAGTAGTTAGGTTAGCACTGAACATCGTTGTGAACACTAATATAGAAAGCCAGCAAGTCACCAAAAGTATACGAGCTGAAGGTGCCGAAGGTGTGTAAGTGGTCCCTATAAATATAAAATACCTCTGATCATATGAAAAAAAAAAAATCCTATTTTAGCCATAAATTAATTACTGTGCAGATATTTATAAAAATAATATTCCCTCAGTTCGACTTCAGTTGCCTTTTTTACTCCAAATTAAGAAAAGAACTAACACAATTTAGTAAGCTAATTTATGTATTTGGTCATGTACTTTTAAATATTTATAAGTGCAACAGGCACATTTTTTTAATTAAAAAGGCAAATTAAAGGCTATATTCGATTTCATTTTACTATTTAGCTAATATGTTACAAGTTACATTAAATTTATTTTCTTTTATATTGTAATTTTTTCTATCTAAGATAACTTGTAACGAAACGTCAAATCTCATTAGTAATATTTTGAAATTTGTACTTGTGAAGAAACAGAATTGTATCCTTCGTTATTGGGTTTAATATGTATGTATGTATACAATACAAGATGAATAGTATATAACTGAAAATAATGAAAAGCGATTTCCTTGAATTTAGCAAAATCAGACTTCGATTTTGAACAAGAAAGAATGGCAACAACTAAAGTGAAAGGAGGGAGTAATTATTTTGTAAAAGAATGAAATGATATCCATTTTACGAAATCTAGTTAATCAGCAAAAATAAATTAGGTATATAAATATAGTAATTTTAAGAAAAAAATTGAAAACTTTTTAAGGTAATGTTCAAGTTTTCTAATAACAGCTTTGTACCCTTCGGCTATAACATCTTTCTATCGATCGATGTTCATATCACCTACATTGAAAGAAACATTTGAAATGTGGCCCAAAAGAAATGTAGTGAACGAAAGGATGCATGCAAAAAATGCAGTTTTGGGAGGCATAAGCAGAATTTTTAAATCAGAGAGCACATTGATAAAAAATTGAATGAAAATCTCTTTTAAAGAGTTACTATTATTCTTAAGATTTTATATATTAAGGTAGATTTGTTTTACTTAAATCATTTTCCAGTTTTTAGTTTTTAAGCTATAATTAATTTTTTCAATATTCGAATATCTTGAAATGAATTATTCTCAGAATTAATACCAGGTGGTATTTGGGAAATTCATATCAGGTAACATGGAATCAAAATTAAAGTAATGAATTAAAGGATAATTAAGTTCTGAAAATATTCAAATAATGCATTGTCATCGAGGGCACACAAATGCATAATATTTCAGAACTCAAGCATATCAGAAATTAATAAAGAATCTTTTACCAATTTCATTCTATGCAAACATAAAAAAGTCAAGTTTCAAAAAGGTCATATAAGGAGTTTAAAACAATTAGATAAAAAATAACATTAGATTGTTATAAAATTTTATTGGGAAGATAAAATAATAGATATCAAATAAATTTAAAATTATATTGAACTTTATTTTGTACCTTGTTGGAACAGAAATCCATATACGAACCAGAAGCATTGGAAGAATGAGGTATACTTTTTAGAATCTGAGTTGAAACTGAGGGTTTTGTGTAAGATGTAACTTAGGATAATCGTTGACGCAATTAGTAAAATCCATACCTAAGAAAAATGAGGAAACGACACAATATGACACTTTTAAAATTATTCTTTCAATAAATCACTTAGCAAATACTTTCTTAATTACGATTTTCTACACTGTAAAGTTAAAAAAAAAATGCTTTGCTTATCCATTCGCAGCTTCATATTAGTAAGTATATGCAATGGAATAATATGGTTTAGTAATTTTCATTGGCTCTGAAACTATTTATTTCCTAAATGCCCAAAAGAAAGATACAATGCATCTAGCACCAAAAGAAAATCTTTGAAAAACTGTCTCTCTACAATTAATTGATTTTGATGAAATTCAAAGAATTTAGAGATTAACATGTAATTGGTTTGTATATGAGTATAATTCCTAAAAAAAATCTGGATAACGGGGATTTTATGTATGCTTGCAGCCAATTAATGCTTTCGACGTATAATATGTTTACATGTGAAACTTATTTCGAAGAAGTATAAAATAGTGTTGGAGTCTCGTGGAAATTTTTTAAGCATGGAAGCATTTTTTTAAGCTGAACCAGTTTAAAAAGTTTTTTGAGCATATTGCTAAGGATTTTGCTTTCTGTGTTAATGTATCTTAAATTTTCTGAAAAATGTATTTTGATGTCATTAGGATTTTTATGATTGAATCTTATTTATTTATTCAAATCATTCTCCCTGCATGATATATGGGGTATTTACAGAATAATCATCTGTTTTTGAGGTGATATAATTTGAAAATATGAATTTTACTTTCTAATTTTAACCGAGTAAATAAGAAGATGCAGATGTTAAATTTCTATTTTCATATTTAACTTTTCCCAGGTGAACACCAGATGGAGCACAAACCAATGAAAAGAAAGAAATGGTTATTTTCCACAACATATATCTCAAAATATCGATTGCTAAGTGGAGGACATCATATGCTTTGTATTAAGTGAATAAAATATTACTTAAAATTGTGAACTAATTTAAAATTACTTAAAATTGTGAGCTAATTTAAGATATTTTATTTCCTATATAAAACAATAAACAAGATTCTGTAAAATATTTGATGGTAAAAAGTTAGGGGAGATAAATCTTCCTGGTTAAAAAAATTGCCATTGAAGGGAATATTTTAAACTAAATATGAGATAAAATGTCTAAAATTCACTGCAATTACTCTATAAATAAAAATAAATTAATGTGTGAAGAAACCGACATTACCTCTTTTTGGAAGAGTCTTAAAAAGATGACGACTCTTGTTGACTCCTTTGGATAAGCAACAAGCATTCCATGACTGACGATTGCCGTCGGGTTGCTGAAATCAAGGACATTTCGTCGAGAATTTGTTACAGGAATGTAAGGAATCATATCAGCTTCCTTTAATAGATACAAAAAGAGTTCAGAAAAAATTACTTTCATATAGAGCATTTATTCAAAGCAGAAATAAATTAAAAAGATTTTAATCTATAATAGAAATTTTTCACTTAAGGACTGAAACAACAGTGCCTTTCTTTGCTACGAAAGTGCTGCACAAAATTTTAACAGGAACGCAGCTGTCTATTAGTCAACCAAGCATGGAAGATAAAACTGTAAAATGTAGTTCTTTTCACAATGAATTACAGAAAAGATTTCAGTGTTACATTTTTACAAATTTCTTTATTGTAATATAGATAATCTAAGGAGAAATAGATTGGAATTTCAGTATCACATTGTAAGTCCTGAAAAGCACAGTTTTCAATAGTGAATTTGAAGTCCACTAAATAGTTCTTGAATTTCAATTGCAACGGCGTATCCAATTATATGTAAGGTTATCCCAAATCGTATACAGGATGTTCCATAATAATCGAATAAATTCGGCAACGCGCGATCCTTTACTCTCAAAAGATGAAACGCATCGAAAGAATAATACCTTTACGATCCCTAGTGTTCCAGAATCAAAGGGAATGATGCTCCCAAAACTGATTCACATATTCTCTAATAAAGATGAATTTGTGCTTGAAGGCCTTCTTTCGGACCGATCGAAATCAAAATTGGTCCAGAACTACAATTGTAGTGAAATTTGATATATTTAAGTCATTGCAGTTTCGAGTTTTCGCGTTTACATGCTTCTAAAAGTACAGAGCGACAGATGGTTAAGCCCCTGTTGAATTCTCCTCACATTTTGACAAGTGTCTACAATATGCGTGTGAAATCTGCCAAATTTTATCCACGTATCTCTCTTCATTTCCTGATCATCGTGCAAACTTACAGTCGAACAGCTGGATATCCTCTTAGCAGATGTTGCTCAAAATTTAATAGAAATCTATAAATTAGGTATGCTACATTTCATCTGTCTAGTTCAAAGTGTTTTTTAGTTACCTTTGTCACAGATGGACAGGAAGACTGATCTTTTTATAAAATGTGTTTATCGAATCCAGGGAAGTCTAAAACGTGGAAATTTGTCAAAAACTCGAGTTTGAGTTTTTTGACAATTACGATATTTTTTTAATACTTTATATACGAGAAAATAAAATATGTACGTGACAGATATATGGAAAACAGTGGCAGGCGCATGGGAATAATGTTAATAGGGGCAACAATTCAATGAAATGATTCCAGTACTTGGATTTTGACACTAAACAACATGACAAAAAAAAGTATTTCTTCTTTGCTTCTTCTTCTTTTTGCTTAAACACTGTGCTGTCATACTAGATTCAGTTCAACATTCCACAATCATGCCTTAATATACAAAACTATGAAATTGGAATTATTGTCGCTGTTAACATTATGTTTCATAACTGAACATTTACTTGTGATAAATGTGATGTCATCTTTTTTTTTTGTTGTTGCAAGTTCCCATAACTGTAGCAGTAAAAGCATTGTTTGTCATTTTTCAGAACGAGAAACCTCACTCTGCTCAATTTATACATTTATTAGGGGACACCCAGCATTTTCAATAAGCTTTTGAAGCTGTAATTCAGGAAGTAAGGGGGAAAGAGAAAATGCTTACCCCTCTCAGGACCATTCCGACAGCACCTGTCCAGTCATTGCCCACTTTTCTTCCCCATTTATTATCACGAACTTCCAGCAACTTAAACCTTTAAGGAATTAATAAATATTGTCAAAACATTCTTGCGAAATTAATTTCTATCATACTCAGAAAAACTATAATCTTTTACATATTTTACCGAACATCCCACTTTATTGTATACTTTATTTTATGAAAATTTGTAGAAGAATAATGATTTAATTTAGTTATATTAACATCCTTGAGGCTAGTGGGGTGTAAATTTTGTGATTGAGGGCAAAATCCCTGTCCTCATATTTTAACACCATACCAGAGAAAAAATAATGGAATCAATTCACATAATGGCACATCATGTGAGAAACGTTACTGTCGATGCCTCAAAATCTAACTGCCCATTGTCTTACTTTGTGCTATGAAATCAATGTCACTTGCAAAAGGTGCAACAGTGGTAAAATGAAATTGCAATAGTGTTATGCAATGCTATTATGAGAGCACGGACTGACACTCTGTTCGGTGAAATTTTCGAATCAGAAATCTATCTTCATTTTTTCAGACCTGCATCGAATCTTAACATACTAAACTTTACCCATACGTGTGCAGTTGGCTGGAATGAAAAAATCTGCTTTCGATTTTTAATTTGTAATAGCGCGGGTAAGTTGCCTTTTGGTATAAATAAGATAAATAAAAATAAAAAAAGTATTAGAGTGCATCTTGATGTGCCACAAAAACGTTCAAGTTTCATAAAATCACATTTTTTGCAGCTTTTTAAGGATTTTTGCTTGTTTCGATTATGAAATAAAAAACTTTAAATATTGTCATATGAATAAAAGTATAAAAACAGTTTTAATATTGCACTGGCATGCACTAAGTCATCATCGGAGCGGTTGTTATTAATGTAAGGCGGAGATTTGTCTGCGTTCGGTGACAAGGACAGAACTGGTTTCAAATCAGTAGCTTTGACGAGTTTAATTGAGTTAGCATATCCGCTCCGTCTATTGCGTAAATGATTAAAGTAACTGATTTGTTAGCTTGTGCGCTTGTGTACGTTGCTGTGAGTAAAAATGACTCAGTCTAAATTAGTGAAGACAAGACAAATATCGGAGTGTTCTATTTTTGGGAAATTGAGTGATTTGCTTGAAGCTGAACTCACTAGTTAAGAATCTATGCTACTGTTATATTAGACATAACTTCAAAATTGCTTCAGAGAAGGGTCCTTCTGTAAGCGAAATATGTGACACTTTAGTTCTCATAACAGAACAAATATTGTCAAGAGCTTCTATTCCCGTTGTTTGTAGCAAAAGAATTTTAGAAATGATAAAAGCTTATCATGGTAAATACAGGAATTTATTAAAGTCTAAAAAAAGCAAAAAATGTTCAGATAAGTTTAATTTCAATCTGACAAAATTTAGAGAAGAAGCTAGATATTTATTTGATATTGCTGACTTGTATAAAAGAAAAAAAAGTGCCAGTTATGGAATAAAAGGTTCTAAACGATCAATGCTCTAACAGAAAAATGGTTATAGGTAATATTGATACTGCTACCACAAGTGCTTTGAGGAAGAATGAAACAAGAAAGAGTAAAGAATTACAGAGAATAGTTAAGTTTAATCAAGAACGGTGCGCAGGAAACGATTACTGGCGACAATGATAGTGCTGAAGAGCAACAGTGTTCTTTACAATAAGAGGCAAACCAACCAGATCCATCAAATAGTCAAGAAGGGATAAAACTACCAGGTGCCTGTGTGGCTTAATATTAAGTTAAAACTTTCATGCGCTTACGGTTTCAAACATCTTTTCAACTTTATCTCATATTCACGCTATCTCTCTGACGATTTAAAGAACGTTATAGACCATATTATTCAAAGAAATGGGTACTTTGATGCTTCAGAAAATATCCTTTTGTCCATGCTAAGTGATGAATGCAAAATTCAAAGAAAACTTGGTTTACGACGTGTTTTAAAAGCAAGAACAGAAAATAAAGACACAGCCAGAAAGTTTAAAGTTCCGAAGATAAACTTCGATGCAAAGGATTGCATCGACATGATCTCATGGCTTGAAAATGACATAACTGAAGCTCCCCCCCCTTCTAAAACATGTTTCCAGTGATTATCTCAAACCACTTTACTTTATACAGAAGGCATCTGGCACTGAACCAAAATAGTATAAGGGACCCAGTTATCGATTTTCCCCGGCTTCCTTGTCACATGCAAGCAGGGGAAAGAACTGTGAAACTGGTGGCCGAATGTCTGTGATTCAATCGCAAGAGAAAGATACTTCAGAGCAAAAATTTACTCGTGTGTGAATATCGCAATATTTTATAAAAAAAAAAGTTTAATGTAGTAATGAAGTAGAAGCAAACATTTTGCAGCTGTAACAAATAATCATTAAGGATTTAATGATTATTTAAATTAATCAATTTTATCATTAATCAATTTTTTAATCATTAAGGATACAAAAGTAAGAAACGCAAAATTCGACATAAAAATATTTTTTATTATTGTACTTTGTAATTAATAATTTTTTCCAGTTGTAATGCTTATATGTATTTAAAATCACTTTTTGTAACATTATATGAACGAAAAATTCATAAAAATATTTTATCAAAGTTTATAATTAATTTTTTAATTTTTTTTACAAACTTTAAGCTTTTTGTGGCATCTTGAGATATGGCTGTATTGCAAATAGAATGTTTAAAAATGTTTTTTTTTAACCTAAAAGTTAAATTTTCTCCACTATGGCCAAACTAAAATCTAAGAAAAACTTTTAAAGGTCCTTTTTAAAGATTTTAATTTTTTCAATTTTTTTTACAGATTTCAAGCTTTTTGCGGCACTTTAGGATAATGTAATATTGCAACCAAATTTTTAAAAATTGTTTTTGAACCTAAAAGGCGGCTTTTCCAAACTATTACCAAACTAAAATCTAAAAAAAAAAAAAAAATTTTTTTTAAGGCCATTACCGTTCCACCCTAGTGTGCAGTCTTTGTACAAAATAAAAGCAGTTACATTCCACTATCCTTTAGAATACTCATAAACAAATATATAACTAAGAAATAAAAAGAACCAAAAGGCAACTATTAGACACACTCCACCTAAAATTTGAAAAAGATCTACAATTTTGGTGATAAAATTATTTCCCGAATATCTCTCTTCTAAATCGTTACTTTTTAAATAGTGGAATTCGCATACAAACGGACTGATTGACAAACAGGCTTAACTTTGTCATTGAATATGATACAATTTTATAATCTCGGAACACATATTAAATTTCACTCGTCTAATTCCCCCCAATTTAAATTTTTGAGTTCATAAATATACGGACAGACAGACACATATAATTCAAAATCAGGGAATTCTACACTGTCTGATTCATTAAAATCTGATTGCTAAACTGTTTTATCTATCACAATGCATTTTTTTTCTATACTCATAAACGAGAAAGTAAAAACATAAAATAAAGGCCTTCTCGTTGGAAGTTTGTTCCTGTAATCTTGGTTGAAATGAAATGATTTCAGTTAATCAACAAGTGTTACTAATGTTCATGATGATGAATAACTTCAAAGATCTCCAGTTGAGTTTTTGTTGAATGAATTAGCCTTTAAAAAGACTTTTTTTTATTAATGCATTTCAGTTTTAGACATTGAAATAAAACAGAAAGATAAACCTCAATAATCAACGTTTCGCTTTTGTTTGCTAACTTATTCAATTAGTAAATTTATGTTCTACACTTATTTTATTATTGCCAATCTAAAATATTATCTCGAATATCTGAAAAGTAAGTTAATAATTAAATAAACATAATAAAAGAATTGGCATTGTAAAAAAGTTTAATTTTTTTTGGATTGAATAAATTGGATAAATAATAGATTGCATAATTTTTTTTTTTTTGCATGAGTCAATTTAATGTTCTGAGGAAAACAAAACAAAAACTCACTTCAGATTGAGTTGTTCAGAGAATTCATTCAGAAGCCTTTTGAGAATGCAGTCACTTAAAGTCAAAGTTCCATTTATAAAATGAAAACATGCAAAAGGTCTGTACTGAAAAATTATAGCCACAGTTAAGGAAGAAAACAAGGAAGGCAAAATAATCTTTTTCATCATCAAAATATGAATATACACAAATCATAATTTTACATGGTCGGCCTTCATAAAAATTACTTTCTGCCCACTTAAATATAAACTTAAAAAAAAATATTTTAACTTCTGAATTGCGAAGTTCCCTGTACCACTCGTGCTGTAATAGCGGTAGCTTTAACTCTTGCGTTCTCCTTTCGTTTCAGATGTTTAGGGGCGAAGCTGCGTCATACTTCTCTGTAGGGTCATGGCTCAGACTCGTACACAATAATATTCAAAACTACGTTGATGCTCTCTCTTTGGCTCTGTCTCAACGCAATAATTTAGACGGAATTTTGTTAAATTGAAATCCTGTTCTACTTGCAATTTACATATTTTATATAATTGTTATACATCATTGTTCTAAATACATTTCTTCATGAATTCTAAATGTATTTTAATTTCCCTCCTGAGAAATCAACCTTCTGGTTGCTCAAAATGTAACTAAACTATATAAACTCTCCTCTTTAATCCTTCTAGTTACAATAAATGGAGGCATGCCTCTATCAAAGTCTGTAATTTCCTTCAAGATACTACAGCATTTGAATTATTTATATAATATTTTATATACGCTGGATATACATTCTTTTTTCTTAATTTAATTAAAACCCTAACTAAATTCCTAGTTTTTATCTTAAATTACACCACATTATTTTATTATAAAAGTTTCTCCCATTTCTTGATTTAAATCTCAGTTTTTATTTAATGATTCGCAACACGCTCTCTAAAAAAATGCTGCCGTCTGGGTTCGCACACCACAAGCGAAGGGAGGATAAAAATTCCTAACACCTACCCATCTCTTTCAAAGGTATCTGAGATTCTTTTTACTGAGTCGACACGTGTTAAAAAAATCCCTATCAGAATTTCTTGGTAAAAACCATTAAAGGGAAAAAATTCTGTCACTTTGCTCTCTTCTTCTGGTGCTAACGGGGGTATTCCCCCTTTGTTTCTTATGTCAAATTATGCCTTGGAAAAATAAATCCACGTTAAATTCAATTTAAAATATGAAATAAGCGGTTAGGGATTCATTCAGCTTCATCTTCACTTCGGAGTTCCTCTATTTTGCTATACGTTGCAAGGTAAAAGAAATTTTCTCTTTTTTTGTCGATAAAATTGCAAAAAAAAAAAAAAAATGAATGTTATTAGAGTTTATTTCTCTTTCTTTTATGATTCGTGATTTATATTTTATTGGACATTGTTGACGTTTACTTTGAAACGAGGTCTTTTGATTTTAATATAAGCTGAACTCTGGTAATTGTTATGTCTGCACATCTGCTCACTAAAATAATGCCATAAATTTGTCCTCCCTAGAACTCGTTTCGGAAGTATGAACTAAATTGAAGTTGAAGAGAACAGCAGTTTATTTGCATATTATATATACATTATGAGTGTGTGTGTGTTCACCCTCTTCAGAAAAAAGGCAGATCGGATCAAAGGATACCAAATTTGGCGCAAGCATACCTGCCAATCATAGGAATGTACACGTGAGAGTGAGTGTTTTTTAGTTTTTAATAAAAGTTTTAAAATTATTATGAAGTAAAAATTAAACTTCTAGAAATTCTAAAATAGATAATTCTAGAATACTGCTGCCTAAAAGCGACTTTTACACTATCTTAAATTTAAAAAATAATTTTTTAGCTGTAGCAATTTAATTGCAGTACAAGTTTTCCTGAATTGTAATAATATATTTTAAATTATAATTTACAACACTACTTTTTAGTTTTGTTATAAAAATCAAGTCGTTTTCTATTTTGCTGCAAATATTCCGTTCAACAGTTTTATTCCAGTGTTCCCAATCCTTAATCATTGTTAAAGATAACGATGTATTTTTTCCATGTTGAGTAGGTTTCTATTAAAAGCAGTCTTATAATAAAGTTTTGGTATTTTTTAAAATTTTTTATGGTAAATGCAATTAAGGATCAAATTGAAAAGTAAGCAATAATGGAAATTCTGAAGGTTAATTCATTTTTTAATATTTTATTCTCTTCCGTAATATAATTAGATGTATAAAAATATAATTAGATTTGCAGAAATATAGTATAATTCTTTTACCTTGAAATTTAGCTTTTCTATTTTAATGTATTGGGTGTTTTTATTCAGTAGGTATAAAATTATATTATATAAATCCCGAAATATAAATATACATAAAACTTCAAGCTGAATAATTTCATTTATTATTCATATAATTTTATAAATTTTTCCAGCTCACTAAATAATTGTTATATTAGTTTAATAACTTCCAGTCACAAATTGAAATTAAAATTTCAGATCAGAGGATAGAAAATTAGGGAGGTGCAAAAAATAATGTGCAAAATGGTGCAAGACCTCCAAAATAATGCATGCTAAACATCCGTAAAAATGTGAAGATTAAAAAAATTGCCGACAATGCTTTAAAGAATAAATTATGTATAAAACATGTTAATGAAAGTTTTCATATCAATAATCATTTCGAAATGTGGCTTGTAGATAACAAATATAAAGTCAGATGTATTTATGAATCTGCTGTTTCAAGCAGAAGTCGGCATTTGATAATGATAGAAATTTGAAATTTTCGTTGAAGATTCTCCGATTATTTTATTTACACAATTTTTTTAAAAGAGTCGTTTTGCAGATAATTTTGAACGTTAAATCGTTTTTATTCACCAAAATTAATTTTTTTTAATAAAATTTAATTAATGTTTTGAATTTTATTTTTAAAAAAATTTATTTCATTGCAAACGAATCTTTTTGTTTTTGCAAATTTTTTTCTTCAATTGCGATAATAAAATTATAGATTAAGAACAAGTCTGTTTTAACGTTGAATAAATAAGTTACATTTTGTAACTTTTACATATCATGTACTAATATTCAATGATTAAATATTAATCAAATCAAATTATTTATAGTATGAAAATGCTGCGAACTTACATCAACCGCGGCTACTCTAATAATAATAGCAGTATCCTTTTCCGGCATCGTGTTTATCAGTCCTGAGTCGTTCCTCCAAACAGCAACTCGAAGCAACCTCTGGGATCCTTTATCTGACATAAAGCTTTTCCACACAGTGTAGACATCTTCACTCTTGCAACCATATAAGAAATTCTCCTGAAAAATCGATACATCTTGAAAAATACTAAACTCATTTCCGGGTTTCGGCAAATATTGACAGGGCCTGCTCCAGGGGTGTGCAGCATGTGCAGCGGCACATTGCGTTGAGAGTATAATTCCTAGAATTGCGTGAATTCCTAGTCATAAATACATCGAAACAATACTTGTGTATTTTGAACCTACTGAAGAATTAAGCATATGTACTAACAAACGATATATACTACAGCGGTAGGAATGCCATAATAATTTCATACATGGTGCCGAATACTACTCTACAGCCGGCCGTGTTTATTCACAATTTACTAATAATTGGCGCTTTGAGATTGGAAATTCCTTTTAACCCTCTTCATTTTATAGTTGAATTATTAACCGCTTTATTTCGATAATTTTGCACGATGAAGTTTTAAGTATATAACGAGTAAGAAACTCTTGATATTTTTAAAATTATCAAATATTTATGGTTTACATTTGGAATATAATGGAACTAGATGCACTCTATAATTTTTAAATATCAAGATTTTCTTAACTGTTATTCATTTAAAGCTTCACAAAACATTCTAATCATTCTGATACGTCTATTATTATAATAGTATAATTTCGTAACATCATACGCGTAGACGAATCTCATTACATCCAATCAAATGCATTCGACAAGAGGAATTTTATATTGACAGATGAATAAATTATAAATGTTATATGTTACTATTTTTTTCTTGCATAGAAAATCGTAATCCAGTGATCTTATTAAAGTTAACTCACTGAAATCCTATGCTTCTATCATCAAATACATTTCACGGTGACACTATGCAGAAAATTTAATAGTGTATCATTGCGAAGTTGTAGTACGAATAAGAATTACTAGCATGTAAATAAATAATATAGGAGAAAATTCTAAAATATTTTATAGAAAATCATAAACTTCAATTGAAGTTAGTGTTAACAGTAAACTTTTGACATAGCAGATCAGAACAATTAATTGATATATTTAATAAAATTTGTTAAGTGAATTTTACGTAAAATAAAATGAATTTTCATTACTTTTGCTTTAGCTATAAGAAATTATTGCGTATTTTTATATGGGGTCTCTTGAAAAAAGTCAAAGTCACCAAGAATGAGAAAAGTTTGGATATCTCTGACTTTCAAAAAGACTGAAATGACGAAATTATCCTCACTTCTTTGGTCAAATAACCATCAAGTGGTAGCACAGATTCCTTATGGTGCGTGATCACTGTAAGATCGAGTTCGTATGGTTTCACTTCCAGGAGTCTTTCTTGCCACTTTTCCAAACCTCCAATCACAAGAATCTTAACGTACTTGCTAGAAATGAACTGTGAAAGAAATTTTTGTCAAGAATGAATGATAGAAATGAAGCGAATAAAATAGATAAACATTGAAATTAATATTTTACTCAAATAAATTTGTAAGAACTTTTAAGTCCGCCCACAAAATTTGCAAATGGTGAATGAATCTAAATATCCCAGCTAATTTATGATCTTTATACTGATACATCTATCAATAGGGTAGTACATGTAAAAATTATTGTAAAATAGATTTTTTTAATACTCCAACTCTCCATGAATGAATTTTATGATGACTCAGAGAATGTTTCATTGAAAATTTTTTTGAGATATTGCATGCATTATTAAAATAATTTATATAATACACATAAAATTTCAATGCTGAAAGATTCGATTTTGTATAGTTACATTTTTGAGAAATGTGTTTAGCTACAGTAAAAAAAGTTTCAATATTAACGCTTCCTCTTCAATTTCAAGTTCAAATTTTAAAGGAGCTGACAGAAAATTTTAGAGATACATACTACAATGAACAGAATAACTTAAGGCTTATGTAGCAAGAGGAGTGATTTGATTATCAAAATTTGAAACTTAAAATTATTTTGCCGAAGAATCTATTATGAGACCAAGTTATATAAAATATATCATTGAAAATTTTAGTGGCCATTAATCTTGCGAACCCGGTAGTCGCCAAAGAAGGCTAATTTGTAATAAATGCTATTAAATAGAAATTCAATAACGAATTTCAAAATATAAGTTTTGAAACCCTCATTGAATTTCTATTTAAAATACGTGATTATTCAGCATATAAATATGAATAGATGCTTTTTCTGAAATAAAACATTCGGTCTTACATTTATCAACTGCCAATCGGTTTCTTCTTTGTCTTCAAATGATATCAAAGTAATGTTCGCCGATTTGGAGGACCCAAAAGTAGAGAAATAACATTCCAATAGCTTCAGTTTAGCAGTTTCGTCAACTTCCCCCATTTGAACGTGAGTTATCCGAACGCTGTTAGAATACAAGAGTTCGGATAGTAGCAACCCATCTATGAATAGAGTAAAACCCCTTGAAAACGAAGCAAGAAATGTTTACTTCCAGGTATACAAAGCATAAAGAAAGCGCTGCAATCGTCGAAAAGTTTCAAAGCGAGATTTTAACGAATATCCAAATTTCAGACCTCCCTAAATTCGAAAAACACATTTTTAGAATTAGTCTGTCTACCTCACAACACAATAAATAAAAAATGAGATGGATAGATGAGATTTAGTATATTAGCTTTACACCGAATTTGTTGATTTTTAAAATCAAATTGTGAATGAAATCCATGCAGAGGAAGTCTGTCTATCTTGCAATTCGAGTGCAAGTGAAATTGACAGCTGCTAAACGTAAAGAGGAAGATGGTTAAAATTTAGTACATAGGTTTAGCATCTAAAATGTAAGTTCTTAATATATTTTGAGCCTAACTTACAAAGGGCTGTCCGTCTGTCTGTCTGTACTTCTGCATGCATGCAAACACAGAGACTCAAATCAATGAAATTCGGCATATGATCTTGTGATCACAACAGTAGCTCTGCGTCAAATTTTTGTTTCATTCGGTTCAAAAAGACATTCAAAATGCATATTCGCATGATTGATACAGTAAAATGTTAGATATACGCTAAAGATCTATATTTCGTCGCTATTGTTCGTTAATGCTATGCAAACAATTTACAACCGTATCCCAGGTCCACAATTTTAGGAGGTGAGAGGTTGACAAGAACTTTATTCTAGATTATTCAAAAAAGATTTGGGGAGACTACTTCCACTGATTCTTTCAATTAAAGGAAATATAAAAGTCTTTAAGACACACAAAAAATATTGAAATGTATTTTCATTTTCTATTTGTTCTATTTTTTACGAAATGTAAAGCAATATACAGGATGCCATTAAACTCATGATGAATTTAAAATAACTGAAACTTTAGAAGCTTTCTTATACATTTATATTTCACTTGAACCGAGTCAAATGAAATATAAATGCATAAAAAAAGAACAAAAAATCTTCATGGATTTCATTCTTTAAGATAAAAATTGAATTATTTAAACATGAGTTGATAAAAATTCTTGAGAGAATGAAAAAAAAAAAGCAAATTATTTCCCCCAAAAAGAGGTCTTTCTTACCTGAGAAGACTGGGTAAAGCTGATATGGTCAATCATCATCTCAATTATCGTAGGAACAACAGTAACGGATATCTGAACTTTCTGCGTAGATAACTGCTTTTGTTAACTGTTGCATCTCAAGTTCTTTTAGATATCAATTTGGTTGATTTATTCCATTCCCTTGATTTTTCAATGCTTGTTTCACCTTTCCTCTCTCATTTTTAATTATCGATAGCTTTTTGTTTGTTTGAACACCGTTTTCATTTTATATGTCTTAAACTATCATTTGTCTCTCCTTTATTAAAAG
The DNA here is from genome assembly GCA_026543865.1 of Argiope aurantia. Classification (NCBI taxonomy): domain Eukaryota; kingdom Metazoa; phylum Arthropoda; class Arachnida; order Araneae; family Araneidae; genus Argiope; species Argiope aurantia. The sequence goes on from JAPMOR010066357.1 coordinate 92,358, forward strand.
TAACGTTTACTCGATTATTTTACGTTATAACGAGTTCTCAAACTGGCATCTATCTTTCCTTTTAACGTAATTATCTGTAAACTGTGTGATGCTCCATGAATTATTCAAAAATTTTTCAAAATATTCTACAGTCTTTCGTAGATAAAAAAGAAACGTAGATGTTAGTTCAAAACTCAGTTTGAACTTAGAACTACAAATCTGGCAATACTAGTTTTTTTAGGAGCAGATAACAATGTAAGAAAGGGGATCAATAAGAAAGGATTTTCAAATTTTTAATTAAAAATTAATCGAAATGTTAAAGATTTGTTTTCTTCGAAAAATATTCTTGCACAAAAATCATTTCATACCAGTTTTAAAAAAATATTTTTTTCAGAGAGAACCCAATTTAATTTTTCACACTGTTCTTTATAAATTTCAGAATTAAAAAAAATATTATTCTTTTTACAAAATATTTTTTAGTATTTTAGTTTCTGCATTTATACACTCACTGATTACAAAATATTAAATATGTTTTTTATACGTAATCATTGCTACAACTAAGAGTAAAATTTAAAAATAATACAAGGGGAAACTAAACAAGCATAAAACATTATTATACTAAGATATTTTGATCCTCTTTGAATTGTTTTGGAATGCCATCGAGATTCAGTAAGAATGTAAGTCGATATTAAGAGATTTCTCCTGTAAAAAGGCTTGAAAATTTTCAATCCTGATTTAATGAGTCCTCTCATGTATATGAAAAATGCATTAAAAAGTTAACAGGGCATTTTTATGAATATAGAACGATGTTTTGCCTAAAAATATGACATTTCAGGATAGTCAGTATTAGTAAAAGAAAATTGTAACGTGTAAAATATCTAAATTTCAAAAATTTAATAACATTAGAAAACATCAGAAACATTATACATTAGTTACGATTAGAAAAGTAACCGATAGAATGTTGAATAATTATGTTTTGATAACCAAGTATAACATTCGAAAAAAAGATTTTAGAATAAACCGTTTGCCTACTTTCTTCATCTGGTTTACGAACAACGACGACATCTCTTATGTTTTCACTTTTGATGTATTCGAAGATAGCCGTTTCAAGGAACTGGCGTTCGGTTGGAGACGGAAGAGTGCAATTTCTGCCCCACTCAGAATTCTTAGGTAGAGACAATTCTAAAAATGGAAATTTGCTATTGCTCTCTAGAATAGATGAATTTTTGAATTCCGGGACTGACATGGAGACATCTGGAAACAAATGACACTCTGAAATAATGATGAGTTATTAAATAACAGACAATATTTGTTTTATGGATTATATTTATTTACACAGCTACAAATATAGGCATTTAATTGTGTTTCCATTATCTTTAATATTTTCAAGTACACGAGTTTCCATTGAAAATACTAAGTTTTTATTACTTCTGGGGACAGTTCACTCCATGCATGCAATTTATATATACGTAAATTTAACTAAAGGTTTGTTATGAAACGTTTATTTATCTTGGTAAACAATTTGTCAGCAATTATTTAAATCCCTTATATGTAAGTAAAACTCAGTTATTCGATTTTGTTTATTTTCAGGTTGTGAAACGAGTGTTAATGCAGGTAAAGATATATCAAAATCTTTTTCAGAAATATGATTTATTAAAGTATTAAATATTTTAAAGATTCATTGTGTTTAAAAGTGAATTTAGAGTTTAAAAACTGTTATTCTTAAATTTTCCATTGAGTTTATTGAAGTAAACGCTCGTTTTACTTACTGTTCGCCGAAAAGACGGCCACAAACACGATTGTCCAATATTTGAAGAGGAAAGTCATTTTTACATACCATTCCAAATACAGCTGCTGTAAAAGAAAAATGTAAGAGCTTTAAAAAATTTTCATTTAAGAGCTGTAATTAAAAATAGTGGGAAAAAGAACAACTTGATGCAAAAGTGTATATTTAATTTTATAGAGCCCCAAAACAAGAAACCTATTTTAATGATGCACTAAAATCAGGATAAAGGGAAAAGAATCTTTATTAGTCTATCCATACAAATAATATAAGTTGTTCTTAAATATTAAAAATTCACATGAGCATAAAAAACTATTTTAAATTGAAAATGGATTTCCAAAGATTCTTTCTTTTAATTTTATCTTAATTTTTTATGATAAATGTTTTTTGGATTTAAACAAATTTAAATTGGAGTAACTAATAGATAATAGTATAAACGATAAACATTTTTTTATAAATAAACATTGCAAGGTAAAGTTCCTTTCTATATTACTTTAATAAAGATAGGTACACGTAAAAATGAGTTTAAGTGAAGAAAATTTACTATGAATTAAATTAATTCGGTAAGTTATATTTTCAGTAAAATAAAAATATTAATAATAATTTGAAGCATTACAATTGAGTTATAAGGTTATATATTCTTCTATAAAAAAATTTCAGATCAACATAAATTTAAGGGGAAATAAAGAAAGAATATTTTGGAAACAAAATAATTAAAAATTCGTCATCTTATTTAAAGTTAATCACTTAATAAAGCAGTCAGTTAACATGAATTCACTGTCATTTAATAATTGTAGCTGCACATACCAGCTAACTGGTCATTGCAACCTGAACTGCTGTATCGCAAAATATATTTCATACAAGTGTCTACATTTGCATCAAATCTATTTTGGAATCCAGACGACATATCAATTTTCATTTTTCAAGCTTATTTAGTAAATGGGTTATTATGTTCATATATATGAAAATAAACATAACAAGTAGTTATATCATTCAAGATTTTTGTCTAAAATTTGATATAGATTTATGATTATGGAAATTATAATATCACACGTCGTATTTGATCCCTTTAGCTAGTTCTATTTCTGAGCTTTTATGGCAGCATGCAATCAGATGAGCAGATTTCCAACAAAATTTCATACAAATCTACAATTTTAATGATAAACATATATTTTAAATATAATTTAAAATATTCTTTTTTGACTGCAGGCGATCGAAGATGTGAAGATTCATAAAAATAACTCGAAGTCGAATTTCCAGAAAAATACAAAACTGTCTGTTTTGAAATATTGTACCAGAAAGAAAAATGCTTTTAAAAGTAGAAAAATTTAAGAAAAAATTTAATTTTTCAGATAACATATATTGGTTTTACAAATTTTTGCATTTAGAAATAAAATTGATCCTATATTTGGTTTTAATTTAGTAACACTTTGATTTCTGAAAACAGTTATTGTTTGATTGTAAAGAAAAGGAAATGAGGATTCTGTAACGTCTTAAAATTGAAAAACAAAACAAACTGAAAACATTTTTTAGTGATAAAAATAATTATAGTAATATAAAATGCAAATAATTTGAAATTTTAAAGTGAATTGCTTATTTTTCAGAGTATAAAACTAATAAATATATTTGTTTTATTAATTTTATTATAGTGAAAGTATGTTTCTTCCCTTGAAAGTAAACTTCCATTAAAAAAAGATTAATCGAATGATTAATTTACTTAATTATACCACATTTCGAATTTTATCAATCCTTTGATAGTATCCGAATAATTAATTGATAATAAATAGTTTAATAAGTATATATAGAATATATATTTTTACAAATTAAGAAGCGATTTTAATTCTAACTTGTAAAGACATTATTATTTTTTAAAATATAAAAATTAAACTGGTCATTTTAAATCAAAACAAATACAGGCTTTTTTACGTACTCTCATGATTCTAAAATTGCAACCAAGGTCCGGACAGTATTATGTTGAGTTTTAATTTCAGTTTAAAGAATTGTAAATATTCAATTAATTGAAGTTCAGTTGATGTTTACTTCATTCATTTAGAATATTTCAATGATATTTTATTCCGAGAATAATTTTTCTTGAAAGAAGAATGCGTGACAAACTGCAATTTTCGAAATGGATCTTGTAGAACATTTAAAACCGTCTTGAAAATTCACAGAAAATATTTAAAAAATTGAATTGACAATTTATCAAATTGATTATTGCGAAAGAAAATATGCTAAAATATTTTCAATGGAACTCTGAAGGGCTTACGCCTTGTCGAACAAGACTAAAAATCATCAAAAAGTCATTTAAAAAGACATTTAGCAGCTTAATATACAAAGTTCCATTCCAGATATAGTAAGATAATCGTGAAAAAAAATCATAAAACTTGTTTTTTTTTCTCCTTTTAGATAAAATAATTTTATGTTACTATGCATCAAAGATATCATTTAGCAGTTGTTAGATATATTCACTTGAAATATTTTTATTGAAACAGTTTAAATGTTAGATATTAAAAACTTTTCAAACATAACACGCAGAGACCATTGAGAATCAACACATTAATGAAATTAACTTTTGTTCGAAAATATTTAACTAGATGTTCATTTCAATAATGGCCGGGAAATTGGCTAGAAAAAAATTGGAATATTATTTTCCTAAAGTGGAGAGAAAACTAATTTTTTTTTATTTATTAAAATGATAAATATGTAAAGGAATTAAATAGCTTAGAATAGTTTTTCTTGTAACGGGCTGCTAATATATTTTCCCACAAGGTCGAAAGAGACTGGAATTCTGCAGGGATATTCGGGCGGTCATCATAATTTAACAGAACGGGTATTTGGGATGTTTTAGTATTGAAAGAGTTACAGGCAATAATTGCAATTACAGAAAAATAAAATTAATTTCTTATGTTTGTGATGTCTTGTGACGTTTATCTGATATTAAGTTTACAATGTCTTCTGTTTTCTATTGCAGGGAAAAGTGACAGATATTTAACAATCCTTCAATCTTTTTTCATTATTTTGCTCAAACTTCGGTTTTTGTCCGAATACATATTACATTACTTATTATCTTGCATATGAAGGCTAATTCAAAACAATGATCTCAACGAAAAAGGGCAATAACTTCTTTTTCAACACCGATCAGAAGAAAAATTTGAATACAATATATAAAGATCCCTAAAATTTTATCTACTTAGTATTTGCTCATAGAAACTATTTTGGGTAACATGAACAATATCCAAGCAACACAGGTTATTTCACTACCATTCTTTGTGCCCATCTTTAGTCTGATCGCTGCCCCACTCAAAATAAGAGTTAGTACAGAGTTTATACCATATCCTAAAGAAGGGAAGATAAAAACTTATCATTTTAGAAAATTATAGCTATATATAGACCATGTTTGTGACTAGATGTAGCTGTTTGCAGCTGCAGAACATGCTATACTATGTCTAGTATGAAATCGTCTATCACAAGAATGTTGCCCGTATGATTAAGAATAGACAAAAATGAGCAATTATTCTAGTTAGAAAACGAAACTTATGTTTCTTTCGATATTGCCTGCGAATGTTTTTTTCCTACCATTGTATACAAAGAAGCTGTAACTATTTGAAATCGGTGTAATTGCCCTCTATACCCACAGAAGTACAATTTTACTAGTCTTTTCAACTTCACATTTTAATCACTCCACTAGGACACTATAGATATTCTATTATTAGGAGTGATAGCTATTCTATCATAGTCTTGCTGGTACTTGAAGTTTCTACTTGACTGTAAGAAATCCAATGTTCGTATAACTATCCAATCTATTCCGAGACTGGTTTTTACTATTGTCAGGCTCCTTCAGAATTCCCGCTCACTTGCAATGTTTGTTCAAAACTGTAATTGTTCGGGGTAGAAGGAATTCTCTCTCGAAGGAAAGGCTGCTATCTTAATCCGTTAATATTTTCTCCTTTTGTTACTTAACAATTAGAGCTCGCCATATTTTTGCTTACTAAAGAACACTTATCTAATGCGTCTCCAAATACAACAATAATAGTTAAATTTGAATCCTAGAATCATTTCAGTTTGCACTGAGTTGAATAACATACATTTAATTCTTTCGTTAAAACCAATGTTGTACTGTATATAGACACAATGGTATTAAATTTAAATTGTAGGGTTTTTTCCTTTCAATAGTCTTAAAAAATTTCCTCCCACCTTTCTTGAAATTTTATGGGACGAATCCAAATCTTGATATTTATTGCACTTTGCGTTAAGAAACACACATATCATATTTCAAGCTCCTAAATCTAACAATTTTTGAATTTTCCGATTCTATTCATTAAGAGACATCAGTTTTCTCAATCTACTGGAACAGCTGAATTGAAAAGAATAAAATACTGTTACAAATCAGTCGAGAAAATTTTCTGTGTGAAAGGCAAGGTTCCAAGGCCGATTCTGAAGTGCAATTTCCGTTTCATTTCTTCTGGAAGAAGGCCGCAACTGTTTCATACTTTTTATTTAAGAAATTATATAAGAAGTAAAAAAAAAATTCAAGAAGCATACAAATCAAATCTGTTTCCCTTAAATAACGTGAAAGTGTATCGAATTCCAATTAACATATAAATATTTGAATTTCATAGATTATACAGAATTTTTTTTATCAATATACTATATAATTTTTTTAATATAAATATGTCGGCAGGTAATTTCTGATTATTTTGCAAATCGTCTATATGTGTAAATTTATCGCATACAAAGAGAAGGTATTTTAATTATCCAAACAATTTAAACCTCGGGAGTTTGATGAATCTATACATTTTAGACACCCCTGAATCAAGGAAAAAAAAATAAATTTTTAGAATTATGTCTACTTTTCTGTGAGCACAGAGAGGCAGATGGGCGGAATGATATTTTATCTGTATATTAAATTTGTTGATGTGTATCAGATTTTAGACAAAATTTGTCAATGTGTCGCTTATTCGAGCATAAGTGTGAGCAGTAAATTAAAAAGTCAACTTAGATAAATGAAATTTAATTTTTTTGGTCTTTTGATCACTAGTATTGCAATATCAGAATAAAAAAACATAGTCTTTCGTTATAAAAATAATTTAATCCAGGCTCTTTACATCTTATTTTAAAAACAGGCAATTGACTTACTAAGATGAGGAATTTTTAGAACTCTCTTCCATGGTATGGAAATATTCTCATTGCCCATTCTCCATCTCATTGTCCATTTGACTTGAAAATCTGTATCTTGAAGAAACAGAATTTACTTCTTAAAATAAAATTTCCTCGAGTTCTAATAAATTTCGCATATCATTGAATGCAAATAGCTTCAATTTCTTTACAGTATATATCAGTATTATATTCCGGTCTCAGTAATTGGAAAAGAAAACTTCTAAAATGCATACTTGCTTTCATTCATTGTATTAGGATGGATAAATCGCGTCACATTGCGCTAATATACGCGAAGGGAAACAGATGAGGAACTGGCAACACTCTCATTTCTGTTCATCCTTTATTATGTGTCCTAGAGGCACTCATTCATTTGCGGTATTTTACTGATATCTTCTCTTCGTGACTATTTAATGGGGTTAGGGTGCAGACTGTTCAAAGAAACCAGTTTCCGTTCTAAAACTGTCACGCATATTCTCTAGTTTAGTTTAGTTCAGTTATATTAACGTCCCGTTTTAAAGCAACACTAGGGCTATTTTGGGACATACCTCATAATTTCGAACCAGATTTTTGTCGTCTTGTCAGATGACGAGGACGACATCTGAACTGGACGATATCTGACATCTGAAATTTGATAGTTGTGTATCTACAATATATTAAAAACTTATGATCGAATTGTATCCCTTTAGCTCTCTTTATTTTGTATTTATTGTGTTAACTCAAATTCGAACAGTCGGACAGACAGTTTTCAGAACAGATTTTGTTCAAAATTTGATAGAAATCTAAAAATGTGATGATGAAATTTCATCCATCAGAGGCATGATTGAGTTCTTTCTCATAGACAGATAAGCGTAAAACTAAAGAAGTTTCGTCAAAATCTCGGGTTCAAATTTTTTGACCACGGCAAAACTTTCTACATAGTTCCTATACAAGGAAGTGAAAATGAACGGAACATGCCATTTTGTGTAAGTGTACAAATAAATTTATTGGAATATAGTAATGCTGAATGTTATTAAACCTCAATATAATATATTCCTTCCAAACTCTGAGATGTAGTTCGAACATCAAATTCTGAAGTTACGATTATTATTTTTCTTTCGTTTCATTTCGAATAAAGAACGACAATTCTCGGAAATACGTTGAGAGATTTATTATTAAGGGCGTTTCTGTCAATAGTTTTATGTTCATTATCTGATAAATCAGGAAAGTTGAGAGTTTTTAATGTAAAGGAAAAGTTAGATGTGTGGAGGAAGTATTAAAAGTTTTGTTGTCTCAGCGACCATCATATTGGTTAACTGTATGATGTGCATTCCAATCATAAGTTTCAAGCCAAAAATAGTGATTAAAATATGCAGTTTCTGTGAGTATTAAATATCCTTTTATATTGGAGTCACGAATTAAAATTTTGAATAAAATTAATCACAAGCTTAAAAAAATTAAGATGACATAATTTACTGAAATAAAAGAGTTTGATTATTGTAGAAATAAATTTATGAGATTCGGACTGTTATTAGAATGACCTTATTTTAGACGCGTTTTATAATATGAACATTCATCTTGGTCAATATTTACCTTTAATTAATAATTTAAAAAAGGCTCTTTTTAATTTTCTAGTTTAATAAATACAAGAATTATTAGCTTGTGAATGAATCTTTTCATTTTAGATTATTTATAATATGGACATAATTCCATAGTGAACAAGAGTCCATAGTGTAGAATATATACAAATTTGTATGCATTCGAATTCTGTTAATTATTTCTTTAAAAGCAATTTATTGTTTGTTATGCATTTAATTAATAAGATCAGAATGTATCACTGTCAAGAAGAATAAAATTAGTTTTAATAAGTTAAGTTATTAGTTAAAATGTTTTCAAAAATTATTTTATTGGTATACTGTGTAATTATAAAACTAAATAATAAGCGTAGAAACTTACATAACGTTTTTTTTTTTAATTTATTATCGTAGTAGTTTTGAAGCAGTTGCAATTTTAAACAATTAATGAATTATTACTTCCGAATATATTTTTGTAGCAATTCTGGATTACTTTTCTTCAGAAAATTAAAAAGTCTTTAAAAATGTATACGCTATCATTTTACAAAACAAAACAAAAGTAATATACTAAAAAAACTTCTTTCATTTTTAAATGAAAAAATAATGAATAAATTTAATAAAATTTCAAATATTTAATAAAAACTGAAAACAGAATTTCAAAGGAATTAAGCTTGAAAATGAATTATATTTTCTTAATTGAGTTAGGAATTTTTATATAGAAATTTGTCGTCGTAAATATAAATCAACCTGTGAAAATTTGTCAGAAATTGGTCTCAACAATTCTGATATACTCTTCCATTTATAATCCCACAAATAAGTAAGAGGCATTTTCTTTTGTTCAGTTTGCATAGTATTTTATAAGTTGCTTTTTTGCACACGTATCATGCCCATAATATTACTTTTTTCAATATAGATTATATGATACATATTTTCAATCAACGTATGAGGTAAATTCCAATCAAATAATGGCTGCTTCATGTTTTTTAACTTTTCTGTGTTTTAAAGCTTTAAAAGTTCAGATGTGTCGACATATTACATTATATATCTATAACGTATTTCTATCTTTTGACTTCCAAAATCTTTCAATATTTCTGTCATTCTTAGTAAAAGAAATTTGAGCAAAGCAAGAGACCGATTTTGAATAACGAAGAAATATTTTCAAACAATAAACAAAAATACTTCATGTATTAAAAGTAGAAAATTATCATGCCAGTAAAAAACAAATTCAATATCACTTCAGAATGTAATTGTTAGTCGCAAAATTTAAAAATAATTTTCTTCGGTCTGCCAATATTTATTAGCTTATAAACAAAGTTAAGATTTTTCACTATTTACTGTTTCACTTGATACAAAAAAAAGACTATGTACGTGACTGCCAAGATTGTAGTAGGGATGCATTTCCAGAAATTTCTTGTTTCTAAGTAAATTTAAATAGAAAAGAAAGTTCCGCACACACATGACGATTAAAGGACTTACGGACTATAACTTGCATATAGTAGGCATTTGTATATGCTTCATAAATCCATAATCTAACTGGACTGGAAGAGGATTCAAAACTCCCCTGTAATTAAATTAGATGGTACGGTAAAACATTTCGGATTTTTAGTACAAGATATCAAAAGTAAATTGAATTACCAGGTTTTAATTAATTATTCACCAAATTAAGAATTTCAATTATTGAATAGTTTTAAAAACTGTATAGAGATTATTTATATTGTTATATTTACTATTTCATTGAGTTAACTATATATTCATTATTTAACAAATATTTTATAATGTTTCTTAAACGGTAAATCGTATTTTACTATAAAAAAATCATAACTTATTGGCAAAAAATAAAATAAAATAAAAAATAAAATAAATTAAATAAAAATAAAAATAAAAATGGGATGTTCGTATCAAATTATACCAAGGAAACTTGATAATGCTAATAATTTCTTTCGAAGAAAAATCCTCAATATACTGAATAATTAATGTAATGTCAATATAATTTATGTAGTTATTATAATATAATTTTTATTCCATGAATAGTATATAGACTATAGACTTAATATTAAGAAATTATTTATGGAAAATTTTATTATATCAAATGTGGAACATATGACTGAAAAAATGTAATTATTAATTTTTATAAAATGACACACAAAGACAACTAGTACACTTAACACGAACAGCATTTATTGCAAAGATAACTTTACAGCATTAGTAGTTTACTATGTACTAGAATTTACATTATAAATAAGATAAAAAATATATTATACACAACAGGACGTGATTTGTTTTTGAAATATTATCCAGGAAGTCTAAAGAATACGTATTTCTAAACTTTTTTCATAATGAAATTCTAAGTTTGACATAAAAATGCTGAAGTAATTATATAGCGGTTCTATTAATGGATTGACAAACTTAAAGGATTGTTAGTAGAAATCCTAAAGAAAAAAATTGTAATTGAAGAGGATGTCGCAAATAATGAGATGGGGGAGAGGGGTATCGCGAAAATCGCTCGCTAGTTCGACATCACGTTGGGATGAAAAATAATAAAATAATAACTACAAAATACTTGATAAATTATAATAAGAATTGTTGAAAATGGCAGCCACTGATATTGTATAGACTACGACGCCTTAAAGACGATTTCCGGATGTACGCTGTGCTTTTCATCTCTGCCGCAGCGATAACAATCTGCGCTGTGAAGTATTCGATCGTGTCATAATCGTGGCAAAAAGGAGTGATTTAAGGTAACTCCGTAAGCAAAAGTCATGTGTATTAAGGTCTGTTAAGGTTAAGGTAAAGTAAAGTTCGATACTGAAAGATGAAATTTTAATTTGATATGATTAAAAAATGTTATATTAAATATAAAATAATTAGAAACCATTGTAGTATTAAACATGCACCATCCCTTTAAAAATATAACAAAAAATGTTTTTGTCAAAATTTTAAATATTATGTTGAAGATTGATTTTGAGTGTAAAAATGTTTTTATGGAATATAAGAAGTTTTTAATTGTCTGCAATAAGGACAATAATTTTCCATAAATTCTTAGGTTTGAAGGAGTTAACAACCAGAGATATTTTAGAGACACAAATTCTAGCTGTATGAATTCATAAAGAGTATTTAAATAGAAACAATTTTTAATTACGAAAAGTATAAGTTAGTCAACCAACAAACGGAAACACATTGCTACAAGTAAAAATTATTCAAATAATATGAAAGTTATTTTTTCAAACTATAAATATAAAAGGCTTTAAGTGAAAAATGTTAAAGATGAAAATCAATTTATTCCAAAGTAAAATCATATAGCTTGCATAAAGAAAAATATTGACATAATAAAATACTAATTATTAAGAAATAAAATAAGAGAAAATAATATAAAATGTATAAGTAAATAAGATATATTGCTTGTTGTAACAGTCAACAATAATTAACTTCGTTACAGGTATTTAAAACCACAAATATATATATATATATATATATATATATATATATATATATATATTCAATCAAGAAAAGAGCATATGTTACAATCTAACATGCATTATTATTTTTAGTGATATATAGACTCATATCTTCTTGCCATGAAACAACATCAATACTATTAAAATAGATACACAATGTCTTTCTAACGTTTTTTGGTAAATAATAAGGTAACCTAATTTAAAATGTGATAGCAGGAAGTGCAAATCAAAAATGAAAATAAAAGATCCATGAAAATGCAGAAGGAGGGAAAAAAAAAGATACGGACAGTTGTTTAAGAAGCAATAAAACGTTACCACAACGAGACTTTCGATTGAGGTTATCTGATTGAATATTAGTATCCCGCCTTTTGCACTGGGGCATTATCCCCGTAGTATCATACTAGAAATTGCCCACCCGAGCTCGGCACTCGTAATTTCTGAAGTGTGATAGCCGCTTAGTACCTTGTGGGTCGAAAATGTTTTCCTCCTTTTCAATGTCGTTTGCGACTCCATGTTCCATTACAATTTGTGTTCCTTTTGATGCCAACTCTCTGAGTTTGTCTATCCATTAGCAGAACATCTTGTATATGGGATCTTATCAATTCAAAGTCCCCTACAAAAGCTGTTCTAATGCGTAAAACAAAATAGTATAAATATCTAAAAACCTATGCCCTCTAAAAAATATCAGGATTCAGTAAAAATAAATTCAAGAATAAGAAGTAAAAAAAAGTCTTGTCAATTTTGGCTACGTTTATAACACGAATAAAGATTTAAGAAATTTTGAAAGACTTGTTTTATCCATTTGAAAGAAATACAGACGTGAAGATGTAATTAACTAGTCAAAAAACAACGTAACTGTTCTCCTCTCGAATTTCATACATATGCATACAACATGACGCATTTGTGTTCAGCGCCATAGTACAACAATAAGAATCAAATTTTGATATCTACTCTTCGATCAATTGGGTCCAGAATTTGATACAGAATTTCAATTAATTCAAGTTAAACCCATAACCAAATTTCAGTAACCGAGTTTGTTATTATAATTCTTAGGATTTTCTGCATTTAAGTTATAAAATATCATGAATTCATTTCTCATTTCTTGTACTTATTACTATAAAATTCCAAGCATTCTTTCCTCAGGTTTTTATAACAAGGCTTTCAGCTTGTCCCTTGGCTTGATATCTATATTCACTGCTGGGTAATCGGAATTGCATAACTTTTTCCATTGGAAAACCGCTACTGAAATGAATATTTAATAAATGTTAGCAGTGTATATGCATGTGTTTGCCTTCAATGTGCCAATGTGATAACTTTAGAATAGCAGCTGTAGACTGTGTTGTTGATGTAAATATATTCTAAATTGCATTCTTCTTGATAAATGTGGTTTTGAAGTATTTTTCGTCTTTCATTATGCTATTGTATCAGTCTATCACTCATTAAAGTTGTACGAATTGATAAGGAGGTTTTACATATCACCTAATCCAGTTTGCTTCCTATTCCCTACCACTACAAAGATTGATGGACATATTCCTCATATATTCAACGCTGTCAATAAACAGTAATTATTTTGAATTAGTCGTCTCAGGCGACAACTGATTCGTCAGAAGTATTGGTTATATTTGATTTCAGACATTGCTTTTTATTACTCCCTGTTAACGATTCCTACAAATTGTTTCACCATTAAAATCACGTTATTTTAATTATTTTAGATCAGTTCTATTTATAGTGTACATGAAATTTTCTAATGGCAACAGTTTCACAACATCTTAGCTCTTTTAAAAACATAAATATCCGGTTCATCTCTGTATTAAATTCCGTGATATCATAATTTCGCTTTATATTTGTTTTGTAAACTCCATAGATATTAAACAGGACCATTCTACATCTTTCAACGTGATATTTAATCACGAGATTAAGTATTTAATGAAACAAAAACGGTTTTAATTTCAGGGCAATAATGTAATCTAATGTTCGGGCAAAAGAAATATTTTGTAAAACTTATCAAAATTCAGCAAAAATTCTCATTTCTATCAAATTAATATCATTAAAAAGACATTTTTTTAAAATTTTGAAACTCTGGAAAAGTTTGTTTGTCTAGCAACATCTTTGGAAGTTACTACTTAAAAACACCAAAAATCAGCTTAATTTTTAATTAATTAAATTTCTAATTAAATTTTAAAAAATTCTTCGCAATACACATTTTTATCCTTCAAAGAATATATGTGCCAAATTTGGTAACTTTAGGCCAAACGGTTTGGCCTGTAGAGCAGCAAAACGTACATACACGCACAGATATATTCATCTTTATTATTAGTACAGATGACCGCCTTGAAATATCAAAGAACGAAAAGTCAACCATTTTAAGGATTTAATCTAAATTTATTGTAATCCTCTATAATTTCACCATAAAACTACACTGAAATTTAACCATCTAAATATTTGTTTTCAAAAGATGAGTAGACATATTTTACGTAGATGAATTTTTCTTCAATTTTTCGTAAATATCTACAATTTCGTTGTCAAAACAACATACCAAATTTTATTCTTCTAACTTTAACGTTTTCAGATAAATCCCCCTCCCCCCACCAAAAATTACAATGTTTTCTTTTTCTATACTTTTTATAAGAAAAGAGAAAGAACGAAAAAGAAAAGAAAAGAAAAAATGAAAGAAAGGAAAAAGACGTGAGTAAAGATGCAGTTTAATGAATCTGCTACATTTAATTCATCGTATTTTGCATGTCAAACGTATATAATTTTTTTAAATTAATTATTCTACTGGATTATAAGCTTTGGGCCAGTTCACTAGAAGACACGCTTGAGACAACCCCGACACGGCATTACGTCAAAAAGGTCACTTTATTTATTCACGCATGCGGCTTCGACATTAGAGATTACTAAAATCAGATTTTCTCGCAAAGAATGTATCTGTGTAACGAGGAAAGAGAGGTCGACGACTGAAATTTCCAGGAAACTCAAAAATCGCCAAACAAATATATGGGATTTCGCCATTTGCCGCATTGCATCATTACTAACGATTGTTACTGTTTTTATATTTGGCATTCATTACCTTAAAAAAAGCTACTTCTTAAAAAAAAAGAAACGGAAATTTCAAAAAATTGCTAGACGAAATGTAATTCAAAATTTAATAAAAAATATTTCAATAAAATACTTTCTATTATAAGTGGCATAAAAATAACAAATATATATCAATTTGTAAAGATCTGTCTTCCTAAATATATAAAGCTAATCTCTACTAATAAAAAAGAAAATTATGTGTGTTTGTATTGGAGCTCTACAGGCCAGACTATTTGACTTAGAGTTACTAAATTTCGAAAACATATTATGAAATGTGCATATGAAAGCGATTTTTTGTGAATTTAATTAACTAAAAATTAAACAATAGTTTGACGTTTTTTCGTACTAACTTTTGGAAATATTACAGCATTAAATGGTATTTACACTGTTTTAAAGTACAAAAACATTTTTTTTAAGGATACCAACATTTTTATTGTAAAATATTTTAATCTAAATTTAATTATTTTTTTCAAATTTTTTTAAATATATTTTGTAACAAAACTGTCATGAGACTGCAAAGGAAATCTGAAATGTTTTCATTATTTCATCAAATATTTAACTGCATGATTTTTTTCCATTAAAAGCCATTTCCATTGAAGGAAAAAATTATGTTTAGTATCTTCATGATTTATATCTCTATTATTAGTAGAATAAGTAGAGTTTTAATATAACGCATTATTTTAATAATTTTTCATTCTTTTTGTATTTATAAGGAAGATTTAACTTCAAGAAATGGTGAAAAGATTTAAAAGCACATGCGTAGCTAAGCACTGTTGCTCTCTCCTGTGATTTAATTGAACCTGTAAAGATACAGATAGAAAATTAAAATGTATAGCACAATAAGCAGAATAACAGAATGCTTCTAAATGATATTTGCCGACCAAGCTTCAAAATATTAATGATGTTCAAAAATGAGATTTATAAAACAATTAGAGGATAGTTTGTTTTCTGATTTTACCATGAGGTCATAATCAATATTTACTCTTGATTATTTATTACTTTATTATTTTGACAAAATATGTAATATGAAAAACAAAATCATTATTTATGAAAGTACAGATTTTTATTTCCTCAAATACGAAATCCTACAAATGTTAGTTTAATATACACAAGCAAGTGCATGAACTGTAAATAAAAAAAATAAATAAAAATAGTAATAATAAAAAAAATTTAATGCTACATAGCATTAAAGGCTCAGAAGTTTGTAAATGCAGAATGTTTTTGCAGTATTGCAAAATTTATTTCACAATTCCTTAATTAAAACGTTATTAATAATATATTAAACTCAACATATATTTAATCAACAACAGACAGAGTGTGAATATTATTTGACTTTTATTGCCTGTTGTAGCTATTATGTAGTACATTGAAGATAATACCAGCATCTAAAAATTCACTTATTCAAAAATTACAAAAATATAAATAAAACATGGATAAAAAGAATTCAAAATTTGAAGCTAAATTATATTTTGTAAAAATAATTTTGCTTCGGTTATTTTTATGAAAAATTAATATAAGAAGCAATATTTTTCCCCGTTGTATTTCATTTAATTTTATATATATACGTATATTTTAACAATATACATTTATTACATATGCATAATCTCTCATTTTACCAAAAATTAAATAATTCTTCCGTGAAATCCTCCGAAACTAAGAATCTTATTAAAAAATTAAATCAAGACCAATATTAAAAATCACACCCACAAACCCACACACTCAAAGAAAAAAAAAAAAAAAAAAGGAAAAGAAAAAA
This sequence comes from Argiope aurantia, assembly GCA_026543865.1. Taxonomy (NCBI): domain Eukaryota; kingdom Metazoa; phylum Arthropoda; class Arachnida; order Araneae; family Araneidae; genus Argiope; species Argiope aurantia. Next base: position 109,116 of record JAPMOR010066357.1, read on the forward strand.
AGTTCAAAGCCACAACGCAGCGTAACTGTAATGCAACACCGCATAATGTTCAAAAGCCTTGATTTTATTTCCGTCCCATTAAGATGGATCAGAATGCATCAGTCAAAATTACGCAGCCATAAAAATAAATTTCTATTATTAAGAATTATAAGAACAAAATTTTATCTGTTCATAAATTTTTTCAAAATAAAGGTTGTTTTCATGTTGTTAGCCTAAAAACTAGAGTGAATAGTTTCCCCTAAACTTTATTTTAAACTTTCTAATAAAAGTACTTGCACATTATTAACGATAAGTCATTGATGAACAATTGCTACGAAGGAGCCTAATTGACAATTTTTTGAAAATTAATCAAAATCAGGGAAGCAGGAATGTGATACAAAAGTAACAGAAAACCTAATAAGTATTTTGAACGTCTTTTGTTCGACCCATTGAAACCAAAATTTGAAATAGAACTGACTAAAAATAAAATTAGGTCATTATGTTTCTGCGTTTATCTACTTGAAAAAATACAGACCGAAAGGCGATCTGTCCCTTGATATATTTTATTTCAAATTTGATTATATTTACTCTTTAGATGTTGAATCTCTTTACCTAATTTTATGTATGTAGTTGTATTTATTTTGCATTTACCAAGTTTAAATTAAGATAAAGGAATGAACAGAATTCCTTTGAATGGACCCCCTTCAAAATTTGACAAGAACCTACAAATTTGTAGTACAGGCAATTTACCGAATTTCATCGCTCTAGCTTTTTTAATTATTGGGTTTACACAGTCCGAGAGAGGGTCAGAAGACAAAATTGTATTTTTTGGATTCTGAATAATTTTAGACGCAGATATTCGTCAAAATATCAAATTAAAATTTTTTGACGATTATAATACTTTCTCTTTGTATACTTTTTATATGAGAAAGTAAAAAATGAAGGAAACAGTCATGCACTATAGTTTTAAAAAATAATCTAACTAAACAACAGCAAAGAAAAAATGATGGAAATGTAAGTTTTTTTCGAGTGTTCCAGTTATGATATTTTAAACTTTAATTTTTTTTTAAAATTAACAATATTTTATTCTCACCTAGCTATTTAACTTTTTATTAGAACTCTGACTTTTGAGTCTTGTAAAGATTTGTAAAAATTCTTCTGATTTTGAGCAATACCGACTGAAGTATTTTTAATCGCCTCTCATGAAATCCATCACCATTCGTTGTGGATCCTTACATCTATTATTTCAATGTACTTATTTGTTTCACAAATGATAGAAAAGGCAACAAACTGCTTTTAATTTATATAAAATTATCTTTAATTCAAAACATTCATAGAGAACTATACAGGGTGTTTCACTGAACCGTTTCAGAACTTCTAAGAAGGGTAGGTTACATCCTGACAAACCAAAATCATATACCCATGGGTAGTCAGAAATACTTTCCTGACTCGGTAGATGGCGTTGTGCGAAAAGTCCGAGTTTTCGTGCAGGGAATCTTCATTTCGCACAAGAACGCCAAGTTAGTAGGATGGATCGCAGAGTTAGCCGATATGCATTTGGCGTACGAGGCTACAAATTGTAGTGGGCCAGCCGCACAGCGTTTGTACGCGGAACGATATCCGACGAGGCGTATTCCCAGTCATAATTTCTTTGCAAGACTGCACCAGAGGTTAGCAGAGACAGGTTCATTAGAAAGAGCTCATAAGGACAGGGTAAGAACAACACGGACTGCAGACGTCGAACAGAATGTGCTGCAGCATGTACAGGAGAATCCGAGTACACAAAATGTAGCAAACGCAGTCGGGATTTCCCATTGCAGCGTCTGGAGGATTCTCCGAGCAGAAGACATGCATCCGTTTCACGTGCAGCGTGTCCAGACACAGAAACCGGAGGATTATGTACCTCGTATGTCTTTAGCACAGTGGTACCTGGAAAAATGTGCTACAAATACCCTTTTTCCTGCTGAAGTGTTGTTTTCCGATGAGGCATCCTTCACAAGGGAAGGAATTTTCAACACGCATAACGACCATATCTAGGCGGTCGAGTACCCGCATGCAATACGACGTCGTGCAGCACAGAATCGATTTTCGGTCAATGTATGGGCCGGTATTGTGGGAGATCACCTCATCGGACCTTATCTGTCACCTGGTCGTCTAACCGGACCTACGTACTTGCTCTTTCTGCAGCAAGTATTGCCACAACTTTTGAGAGATGAACAGATTTCTGCATCGACGCAACAGACAATGTGGTTCCAACATGATGGAGCCCCTGCCCATTATAGCGGAGATGTTCGTAACTACCTGGATGTCACATTTGGATGTCACACATCGGACGTGGAGGTTCCGTACGTTGGCCTGCTCGGTCACCCGACTTATCATGTCATGATTTTTATTTCAGGGGTCGTATGAAATCGCTAGCTTATGACACCTCTGTTGACACTGCTGAGGAGCTCGTTGCAAGAATCGCAGTAGCTGCCGGAGAGATTCGAGATATACCTGGAGTATTCCAGAATGTTCGGATGTCCATGCGTCGGAGATGTCAGGCGTGCATTGTAGCCCGTGGAAGAAACTTCGAACACTTACTTTAATCCATGTGCCTTTTGCTTCTTTTCATGTATTATTAAAACGATTTCTCATTTACGGTCTCTTTTCTTTATGGTGCTTCTGTGTACAACACCGCTTCAGGAAAGCATTTCCGACCCCACATTGCTCTATGATTTCGAGTCGTCAGGATGTACCCTACCCCTTTTAGAAGTTCTGAAACGGTTCACTAAAACCCCCTTATAGTATCTTTTAATCTTTATGTGCTTTTTTAAAAATCAGTTTTAATTTTGATACAAATGAGGCAAAGCTTAATTCTGCAAGTGAGATAGGCGCATATTTGACTAACAGAAAACCACAAATTTGAATATCGATTGATAATCTGTAATTATGACAAATTGTGGAATTTTATTGAAAAAAATGTTTCAACTATTTTATTTATCTCTCCCAAGGTTTAAAGTAAGTGCAGTCATCTTACACCATTTTGCGTGTGCTGGGTTTGTGTGAGTCATTCAAGGCAAATAGAAACGAGTTCATTTTCAGCTGTAAATGGATGATGAGAAGATATCCGATTACTGCTATATTTTTACTGAACATAGATCTTGCCCATATTTCATCGATAATTTTGTCGCAAACAATAAAATTTAATTATTACTTTTGCTTTTTCTGCTTACACTTTAAGAAAGGAATAATTTTGGATAAACTCGGTTTAGATGGTTGGTTACTAATCTTTTAATGCATGTATGTGGTATAATGCATGTTGCTTAGTATTTTCAATTAGGACAGTCAATTTATTTTATTTTCTAATTTATCAAAGAATTTTATTCCTGAACACAAAAAGAAATAAAGCAATTAGAACTGGTTTAAATAATTGAGGCCATTAACCTCAAATGCTAGATAAGAATTAAGAGATAAAAAGGGAAAATGTTTGCTTCATCAAAATTTTCGATTTGGTGACAAATGTACCAAAACCCTAACATTCATTTGTTAGGGTTGAAATGCTGGAGTCCTGGCCTAGGGGAAGCGCGTCTTTCCCGTGATCTGGACGTCCTAGTTGAGGCATGGTTGTTTTTCTCCCTGTGTTCTATCTGTGAGGTGTGTGAAAGAGCTCCCCCTCCCCTCGTTGTAAAAAAGGGTTGTGCAAGGGATTGTGTGTGTCATCTTCATATAAGCTAGAAGTTAGACTTCTGCCCTCGGGTGCTCGGGGGCCTTTACCCTCAGAAGCTACTGCACAAACTCGGCTTAAATCGCTGACTTTGTCAGCGGGTTTGTCTATGCAACAACAGAGTTAAAACGCACTAGAAAAATGAAGAGATTTGTTTTGTATATTTATAATATGAAAAAAAATCGCAGTTCAAAATATATAAATAATGAAATACTTGATTTTTATTTTCTCGTATACGAAGTATTGAGAAAATATTGTAATCGTTAAAAAAAAATTCAAATTCGAGATTTTGACGTTTCAAAAAACACATTTTAAAAAAATGCGTGTTTATCTGTTTGTGTCAAAGATAACTCAAAACCACTCTGAGCTAGATGGATGAAATTCGGTATAGGATCTTTACATTAAATTTGTAGATTTCTATCAAATTTAAAAAAAAAGAAAGAGTAAATCTTTTCTTTTTCCTGCTGATCGAATACATGTCAACGTAATCAAAACGAAACGAAGAAAGAAGACAAAATTTGTTCCGCATAATTAATATCTATTTTGTAAACATCAATCAAACATTGAGAAGAATCGAACGAGGGGTTGACTGTCTGCAGGTCTATACTTTCAGAAGCCTGTAAACACAATAATGTAAATATATCAAATTAAATTACTGCGTGATTTTGCGATTATAAGTGTTCCCTTTTTGCAATAAATTAAATAATTAATAATTTAATAAATAAATAATTTTTAAACAATTTATGTCTGCGTAAAATTTTTGTTTGAATCGGTTGGGAAAAATGCATCTAAAAGACAAATTCGATTTTCGGATAATATTAACCGCATACCAAAAGCTCGCCAAGGAGCACACAGAGATTCAGTAAAAATGCTTCATTCACGCCAAAGCTTACTATCTTGTAATTATTGCACGCCAATGCCACGCAAGACCACTCTGTATATTACCTATATACAGAGACCGTCACCTATATTAATGAGTTATGCGACAAAATGTTAAAGAGACAACTCCCGCTAGTTAAAAAAAGGAATCTTAATTTTGGAAATAAAAAATGCGGAATTAAAAGTTGAAAGGAAAAAAACAAAAAAAACATTGATTTTCTTTTCCTAATGAGTCAGTTTGTGAGTTTCCATTTCAAATTTTCAAATCTAGAAAAGTATTTATATGAAATAGATTTTGCTTTTCAAAGCCATTCTAACTAACAAAGGTATTTATTTCAGGCCAGGCGAGATGGACAAGAGGGGTTTGTCGACTCATCAGAAAGTGTTTCAAAAGCAGCAAGCATGGACACAAAATTCCTGGACTTATACGTTATTTAGACGATTCGGATGAAACTGATTCATTTTTCGATACTGAAGTGAAGCGCGTAGATTAGACAATTACACATCTTAGTAGTAAGAGACGGGATGCTATCAATGAAAAATGTTTTACCTGGCAGAGACTTTTGGTACAAATAAGGCTGAACACTCCAATATTTTATGTATACTATAATAAATATTTTAGCAATATATCTATTTTTCTGAAAAAAAATTATAAAATCCCATTGTTTGATGTCAATTTTATACTTTTATAATTTATTTATAATTTTTTATTCATGTATCTAATTATAATTCAGTCGAATTGTCATTAAAAGTACCAAAGTAAAGAGAAAATACATAACAATTTGAAGTAATAGAATAACAGAATTTTCATATTTTTAAATTCTTGGGTTTCCTTTATATCACGCTCAGGATTACAGATCCAAATAAATGGGGTGAGATATGATATTTTCCGTTTAAATGAAAGGCAATTAATCTAATAAGGAAAACTCGAATGAAACCTTTTTAAGGCATTTAAAAAACTCTCAAATGGATCTTGGAACATTAAAATAACTGAATTATATTTCAATAAATTTAAATGATTAAAATTTTGAAATATATTTTAAATTTCAATAAAGTTTTTAAAATGCATGCTACACACTCGAAATAATTTTGGACAAATTTTGGAAATTTAAATTTATTGGTGCTTTTTTTTAACATTTTCAAAGAGAGGGCGAAGAGGGACGGGGGTCGTCGATAAATATCTCCTAATTCGCGGATTAGAATAAATAAGGGTAATGATCTACAATTTTAGATTCAATATGAACATTTTTATATACCAGAGGATAAGACGAAATATTTGAGTTTAGTTATGTTAACGTCCCGTTTCAAAGCAATACTAAGGATATTTTGGGAGGGGCCTCATAATTTTGAACTATGGTCAGTTGATGAGGACGGTACCTTTCATGGCACCTCCTTCTCCAAACTTCCACATCACACCAGCGGAAACAATATTTGAGAGGAAAAAAAGAAAAGAAACCTATTTATAAATAAAAATCTTCAAAAATTAAAACTGTGATTTATGTATGTTATGGTTTTCTTATATTTATGCATATTATCTATTTTCTCATATACTTATATTACATTATATTGTAATATGTATAAAATATGAATTTTTTTCCTGTTTCAAAGCAGAATACGATTGGACAATTTGTCTTCGCCTGTTTCCAAACATTTATTCTTATGATATTAGAATATTTTAGTTATCGAGAAAAAACGATAGAATTTTCAAAATTTTGTTTATTTAGAATTGAGTTTATTTGATTCGTATGTTGCGTTAATATTTTTGGTTTGACAATAAAACCCCACAAATTATTTGCACTTATTCAAACTATTCTTAACATCGCGGTCACTGCAAAGATACATCAGAAAAGCAACTTAATTTTTCTTTCTTAATTTTCTAAATAATCTGCTACAAAATGGTGCTAAAATACTAAATATTTTTTTTATTCAAAAAAGCAACTTAATTTTTCCTTCTTAATTTTCTAAATAATATGCTACAAAATGGTGCCAAAATACTATTTTTTTTAAAAAAATTCAAAACTACCGTGCTCACATCTCTTGCCTTACGTCACTCATTCTTAAACCACATTACCTTTATTCATTTACTGCTTTCAAACAAGAAACATTCATTTACAAGAATTGATATGTCATTAATTCTCTTTTGATGTTTATATTACGTATGTTGTATGTCTGTTGACGTTTCATTTAGACTTCCAAAAGTATAGATTAACAGTATCTTCAATAGAAGCTTCATTTAAATAAAGTGCATTTTAATCTTTAAAAATAACTAGTTTCTGCTGTTGTGGCACTGTAATAAATATTCTAAAAATATTTGTTGTCATTAAAAATGCTCTTTTTAACGTCGTAAGTAATGCAAAATGTCATTTTTTAATCAATTGCCATTTTCAGATTTAAAATTATTCATGAGTTTCTTACAGTGACACATTATGGAATCCTAATGCTTTATATTCTTTTTTTAGATCTCGTATACTTAAATGAATAAAAGTTTTAATTATAGAAGGAACCATTCAGTAAGCTTACAAAATTAAGAATGAATTCTTTGATTCGAAAGATTTCGGAAGAGTTTTATGCAAGAAATTAAATATACATATTGAAAAGACTTTTTGAGTCAAATTAAAATGAGTGCTGACGTTATATATTTTAAACATTTCTTACTTAAACAAAAAAAAAATTAGATAGATCGACAACCACAAAAATTTCTTTTAAAAATTATACTCTATATTGTTTTTGTGGCAAATAGATAAAAAAATATATTTAGAATAATAGAAAACTTTATTTGTTTATTATTGTTTCGAGTTGAAAGCGAAAACAGTTTTGCGGATTTAGGTTGTGCCCTTTGGAGGTTATATTTTATGAGGCAACAAATAATGCACACAAATTATGATAAAATATTTGCAATCGTATTGGAATCTGAAGGATCATTCAAGTAAATACTACCTACTGCCTTTGGGATCGGTTGTTTCTTGGAGAATGATTGCTGAGTTTAATTTCAATTAAATTTCTTATGGCCAATCTGCTGTTTATGATTCCTTCAAAGTAGTATTTAAGCATAAAACAGCGACACAGAATCGTTTTATGTAAATATCCTGATATGCTTATTATAATCATGATCCTTCCAAATGGAATTAAATCCCGTTACACCGTTACATCAAATCTTTGAATGTACGATTAATCTACAGGGTAGTTATAATTAAACTTCCACTATAAACAGCATCCTGCAACGCAAACGGATGACCGGATTGCAGCGAAATTTGATATATAGACTATACACGAGATGTGCTCGCGGAATTTCGAAAATAAAAAGTTCCAAAATGTCCACTAGAGGACGCCTTTTCCAGAGAAACATTAAATTTAGCAGAATAAATGACCAAAACAGAATACAGAAACAATATTAACAATCCAGAGCAAGAATTATGAGTAATAAAATGTAACACCGGGGAAAGCTGTCAATTCTAGGAAAAAATGTCGAGATTTGCACGCTTGCGAAGAAGAGGAAACTTTATACAAAACAGGTTAGGGTAAGAAACGTGTGCAGTCATTGTCATGTTTTATGTCGATGTTTCCGGCTGTAATGATGACAGTATCTTGTTGCGACGTCGAAGACTTAAAGAATAGCATAACGCTTCATGTGCGAAGCATCACAACTGATCAGTTACAATCTGCTGTTGAGCACACTGTCCATCGACTTGAAATTTTGCAGGTGAATGAGGGTGGTCACATGAAGCACCTTTCCTTACATCGCCCTGGACACGATTACCAACTACTCCTCTTGTGCAATTTCCTCCTCATCTGTTCTTGTTTCTGAAAAATTGAAAAATTTTGCAATTGAAATTTTCTCAAACAGCGTACTGTTATTTTCCCCTTACCTTTATGTAATATGGTCGGATGACAAGGTGATCAGAAACTAGTCAATAAATGTTAGTCTTGCTTCTGTATTACGTTTTAGTCGTTTATTGTGTTATAATTAATGTTTTTCCGGAAAAGGCGCCCTCTGGTGGACATTTTGGTACTAAAAGTTTTTTTTTCGAAATTCCCTGAGCGCATTTCTTGTATAGTCTATAAACCAAATTTTTCTGCAATCCGTTCACCCGTTTCTGTTCTATGATGCTGTTTATAGGGGAAGTTTAATTATAACCACCCTGTACATACCAATTACCCATTCTTTTCGGGGATAACGTAATGTCATTTTCTTTTTCATTACGTGAAAGCGCAGATAATGAAAAGAATATTTTTGCTTAATATGACACAATAAAACAAAATCAATCGATTGAATATTTGAGCAGAGTTTGAATTCCATTAAATTAGCACTGTACAATAAAACAAAAATTTGCTTTTGATGCTATTATTTATCTTTTAGCTATTGAGAATATCCTCACATTAGCAGCAACATAAATTTATTTTTCGAATTTCGAGAGTTTTAAAATGCCATCAAACTCTCGTATTAGATTTTTAAAACGATTGCAATGCTTTTCTGCTCTCTCTTATACGAAGAAAAGTTTGAAATCATTAACTATTTAAATCAATCTCAAATTTGATCAACCTCAAATCTATCTCAAGAATTTGATGAACTTCAGCTTTTCAGAACTTCAATCAAATAGAATCAAACAAGATCTAATAAACTATTTTTTATAAATTTTATTTTTATTTTTGTTTCGAAATCTCTCTGTTTATTAGTCAATGAACACAACTCAAAAACAACAAAAAAAGAAAATAACTAGAATCTAGAAATTTGGTTTATACAAAGGGTGATCCAAAAAAAAAAAAGAATGTTTAGAAGCAGAAGTATTTGGAAAGTAGAAATTGTGGATGGTAAAATTGTTACCCATAGTGGAGACAGATAGCACTAGTTGTCTTAGACCGGTCGTTCGAGCAGATAGTGTTAGTACTCAGATCTGAAACAGCGACAGTACTGGCGAGACATCTAGGGAAGTGGTCTCGCAAAGAGATGCAAATCGTGATAAAATTTCCAAGGGCCAAGAATATGTGCCTATTGGACATTCACAGACAAATCGTTGAAGTGTACGGGGGTGAAGCAATGAGTAGAAAACAGGTGGTGAAATGGTGTCGTTCTTTTGAAGCGGGCAGATAGATTGCTGGAAAAGTTTAGGTGGGAGGTCTGGAGTCACCCCTTATACAGCCCCGATCTGGCTCTCAGTGAATATTTCCTTTTCTCGGCATTGAAGAAACACTTATCCGAAACAAGGTTCATATCAGACGGTGATGTTAAAAAAGTGCAAAGGACTGACTCAACAGCCAAGGACCTGATTATTACCGAGACGGGTTAAGAACAAATTGGTCCAGCGGTGTGATAAATGCCTCAACAGATTTTGTGATTATGTAGAGAAGTGACCGCCACATATGTCTCTTAATTACCATTTTTATCCTGGATCTATTGCTAATAAAATATTTTTCCTTTGCCTTGTAAACTTTTTTTAGATCACCACTCGTATTTTTTTTAACCAAAATTATAGATTTCTATCAAATTTGGGCAAACTCCATCGAGAAGGTAACATAAAAAAATTGAATTTCAAACGATAAAATTTAATGCCGTAATATAATCAAAAATGTAGATTTGTATCAAATTTTGATCTAAGTAATTATTGGATTGACAGACTGATTGTAGGTACATTAATAATAACTTAAAAGCGCAACAACTTAGATATGTTATTTTGTGACAAAAATTGTAGATCGCGATCATATTATTTTGGTTTCAGTCGACTATTGAAAGAAAGACGAAAGAAATGCATGCCGGGTTCCCTACTCTATATGACGAAATCCCCAGGAGGGCGTCTTGAAATAAGGATGAGATGCTCTCGCCACCCTGGAGGGTACACAAAAAGGTGGGGGATCTGGTTTCTTCCATCGATGGTGGGACATACTTCCTTCGGAAATAGTTATACCGTGGCCGGTGATGGCCCTTAGGACTCAACTACAGTTCTCGCCAGTGTTGCTGTTGCGGCGGTCCGGTCATTCAATTTTCTTTATTCTTTATCCGTGGGTCTTCGGGGAAGTGAGAGAATCAGTGATATGACTTCTCTATATGACGAAGCCTAAAACGCGGCATCTTGAGAAATATATCAGAATATCTTTATTAGTTTATGTATATATTATTTGTGAGGATATAAAAATAAGATATTCAGATTCCGATTTTTCTGAATAGACATTACCATTTTGTTTAAAGAATATATAAATGTTTTATTTATTATTATTATATTAGTCACTCATTTGATTCGCAGGCAATATTTGTTATATTTGATTTCAGATCATCGTTTCGACGAATTTTCTGACATTGACCTGAAGTCATTAAGCCTAATTATTAAAGCCTCATAATTTCAATCATCTGAATTAAGTTCTGTTTATCGTGTACACGAAGTGGAGTCATCGTACTTTCTAATGGAGACGTTCCATAACATCATAGAACCGTTAAAAATATAATATCAGATTCGTCTCTCTTCTAAATTGTGCAATGTTATAATTTTACTTTTTGATTTGCCTTGTAAATTACATAGATATTGAAAACAGAGTCATTCTTCCTTAGCTGTCAACAATGGAAGAGAATCATGTGATTAAATATTTGATAAAAGAATGAAAAAGGTTTGAATATAAATCTATGGTTGGAAACCAGGCAAAAAAATATATTCAAATTATTCCCAAAAATCAGCAAAATTTCGCTCGACTAGGAAATAATTGGTATTATAAAAAATGCAATTTTTTAAATTTGGTAACGGTGTAAAATTTACATTTTGCAATAATACTTTCAGAAGTTATCGCGGCTAAACCACGAAATTCCGCTTAATTTTTAATTAATTAAAATCCTAATTAAAATTTTAAAAAATTCGCTCCGAGATGTACGTTTACGACCTCCAAGGTGTGTTAGGCCAGGCAGTCTAGCCTGTCGAGGGTCAACAGACTACTCCAAATTTATTAATAACATAGATGCAATATAATAATTATATTCCTAGAAATTTCTGAAATTTTTTGCAAACAAAGTTTTTTTCAGGAATAATTTCTTTAAGTAGTAGAAATTTCGATAAATACAAATAAAATTCAAGTATTGCATTATTAACTACGGATAACTGGCATTACTATCTCAACTTTGATCAGAGAGATTTGGTTTCATTTCAGAGAGAAATGAAAGAAAGATGATTTAGTTAATACCTTCAATACTTTGAGAAAAAGTTTTTTTTTAATAATCTGCTCTAATCTCTCAAATAAAAAGATATTAAATGATTTATCAAACAATTTATGGCTACACATTGTCCGAAAAAGCGAAACTCTGTTTATCATGAAGAATCAAATAAAAAAAGTTCGAAACTTTTGTCCACTTTCTCGAACACATTCGATTATTCTAGAGAGAATAAAAGAAATGAGTACTCGAGCCACTGTGTTGATCGGTTCCGGTGGAAGCATTAAGGTATGACGAATTGCAAATTGAAAAGACACGGCAAACCCACTGAACCGCGAGACTAATAAAAACAATAGTGCGTACTGGAATTTAGTTAGTAGCAATCTCATTAAATAAGTGTCGGTCTTGGACGCTGTTGCTTCGTATCAAGAAAACAGGTAAGAAATTTATGACTGATATTTTAATAAGTGGAATGATACATAATGGGCAGTCGAATCTTCTTTATGCTCTTTTGATATGATTTTTTTCATGTAAATGCATATTAAGCATAAAAAGGGAACTCTTTTATGAAATTAAACATTTAAAAAAATTTAAAGGCAGAAAATTTTTCAAAAATATTCTTTTTCAACCGCATATGAGGCAATAATTTAAAAGCATTTTTATATTTATGTAAAGACTGAAAAATTTGATACTCTTTATTGAACTATGTAAAATTTGATTTCTGAATAGAATTAATTAATAAATTGATGACAATATATATTTTTAATCTATCTGTTGGTTTTTTTGCTCAGAGAATTTAGGAAAAAAATTAACAAAAATACATTGGATTTATCAATTAGATATAATATATTAATTATAAAAAATGCTTCTAAATTTATTTATTATCCCAACAATTTCTTCAGTTTTTTGTTTGTTTGTTCTCTTGCAAATTTATGCATAATAATTGTCATCATAATTTCTTCCATGTTTTGAGAACTTCATTCCATGACGATTAAGTTTTATTGTTAATTTTATATGACATGCTTAAATGTGCATAAAATGCAGGTAGAAGCATAGAGTGTAATTATGTTTTTATCTTGAAATGTATTGCAGATATTTTAGAAATGAGTTGGTTGTTTCTTTTTATATTAATAAGTGCGTATTTCATTTTCCATTTTCTTTTTATGCCTGGAAGCAATTGAGCATGGATTTTACATGTTTCCTACAAGCAATCTATCAGGATTGGATGAAACATAATCCTTTGACATGTACGAATAACAACAATGGAACCGATTAACTATGAAATGATGTTAATAATGAATACTAATTATACTACATCACGTAAATGTAAAATGTTTTGCGTTAATCTTCACAGACAGAAAAAGATAAATTTCCTGAAAGATGAAGCTCGCCTATTCATTAATATTTTTATGAAGAATCGCAAGTTAAGTAAAGGGCAATATTTTGAATTTTATCCGAAACTCCAGGTTAAAAGCACTAGTAAAAATTGGACTGAAAATGATTAGTTCACATTTCGGATATTGCGTGACAACGGGATATTTCGTCGGTCTCCTTAGTTACAAAATTGATTACCATATTGTGTACATTTATCACATCTAAAGATATTACGAATCCAAGATAATATAATACTAATAAAGATGATTGCATGAGTGCACTGCATTCATTATGGCACTGTACAAGCCAGACTATTTGACTTATAGCTACCAAATTTGGTCCATATATTTTTTGGAGGATGGAAACGTACAATTTGGGCCAGTTTAGTTTTGAAATTTTAATTCGAATTTCAATTAATTAAAAATTAAACTGAATTTTCGCTTTTCCGTAATAAAATCAGAAAGTAATGCCGCACAAAAAGGAATTTAACACTGTACTAAAATTTTAAAAAAAAATGTCTTTTTAAATTTAAAATGTAATTTTTATAATTTTAATTTTAAATTAAAATCTTAAAAAATGTTAGTTTAACGTATCTAACTACTGTTCGTAGACATTTCTTTGAAAATATAACTTATACATTACATTTAATGTTATTTTTTAATTACTTATGCTCCAAAATTATGAAAATATTGGAAAATTAAACATACAAAATATTATCTTTAGCTGAAAATTTTGAAGAAAAATAACTGAAAAATTAGTCTTATGCTAACAGCTAAAGAAAAAATTATACTCTAAATATGCACAAATCCTCACAGGAATATATTTTTTGTTTCATTTATCTTAGTTATGCTCTAAAAGTCTTTGAAATTCAAACTAATTTTGAGATAAAGCTAAAGGAAGTTGCTAATTGATACTAATTGATTATTAATTTTTTGATAAATATTACTTTTTATGTACTCTTAAACACTTAAAAATGTTACTGAAAATAAATGTTGACCCCATTTTTTTGTTAAAAGAACACCAAACATATTAAAAAAGTTAAACTAAGAAATATTTCATATCAATATTTGGATAACTTTTTGAGAAATCATTATTACAGTTGACCATTTTCTTCAAAATAAAAGTTTCTCAAAAAACGCATTCAGAGTTTTACTATAACACAAAATAATGCTTGTTACTCAGTCATAAAATAGCTGTAACCACATTTGTAATTCATATAGCATGAAAAGTAAAACAGTTTTATAAAGCTTATAAAACAGGCTACAGAACTTAATTATAAAAAGATTCGATACTTTTATCGAAAACGACGATTTTAAACCGATTATCTTAGAAGTAGTGCCAATTTTTCATAAATTTAGCCATTTTTTAAAAAACAAATTTTGTTTGCTTTATTTCTGACAATAAATTACATTGTTACCGGAAGTTCACATTGTTTCCTTGTTTTACCAACTCTCTAATCGCTTGATTTTTCCTTACTGAAAATTAAAGATGAATTTTATTTAATATTTGTGTAATTTACGAGGTAGGAAAGAAAATGATGTTGTAATATCCTAAAATTAATAATAGATGAATACACATTTACAATTTTAATAGTTCCATAATGTCATGGAAGTGATCGCCATTAGAAAGTTCCTTATACTCAATAATTAGTATTTGTAAGTAATTGTCAATTAATTAGTAAATAATTACTAATTAGTAAATAATTAGTATTAGTATTTGAAATAATATATCTTCAATGTATAGTAATTTCACGGTATCATGGATATCAAGCTGTAAACAGACGGTTTAACTGAAATGAAAGATAACCAATAACCCCGGTGAACGTCAAAGGAGACTAGTACTGATACAAATGGTAGCAATCTGCAAGCTATTCATCCTTTCCAAAGCAACATTCTGAAGTTCTTATTCACTCTATTCAATTTGCGATGAAGTGGGTTTAGTTTCTGTCTACTTGGGAAACAATTAGCATCTGTTCCCTGCATTCAATGCATTTGTAATTTGGTATAATTTATAGCTGTGTGAAAGATATTTTGAGCGCTCATTTATTTTCTAAAGTTAGATTTCTGTAGATAAAAATACTTGAAGATAGAATTGTCAAACTTAATTTAAGTGAAATTCCTAAGGTAAATAACGATGAAGGAACGAAATAATGAAACTTATTTATTACAGAATTCAACATGAAGTATGAAATCTTTGTCTTTTCTAATACATAAAATGATATATAAAAATGTGTTGCTATTTTAGCTTTGCAGAGCGTAGATAAATTTAATGATACAACAGCATACAATTTTTTAAATGTTTAATTATCAATTATATTATGTACATACATATGTTCAAGGAATATGGATAATACGAATGAATAATATAATGCTATTTTTCAAAAAGAGTGCATCATTTATTTATGCATTACTGAATCGTGTTGGATTAAAATCACTGCATAAAAGCGATTAGAAAATAATTTTATGGTTATATAAGTATAATTAATTGGAATTTTTTTTGCTTCATTTTTAATAAAGTGGGGATTTAATGTGTAGATTAAAATAGAATATAATAAATTTAAAATGTAGAATGTAATAAATTTAAATAAATTTAAAATGTAAAAATGTAGAATATAATAAATTTAAATGATATTCTTTATATATATAAAAAAAACGTTGCCAAACATTTTTACATTTGCTTTTCCCAAATCAATGCGGGTAATTGCAACTTCTATACAAACTGTGAAATAATTCTGGAAATTTCTAAGAGTTGAGGAAATGTTTTCGCATTCCTATTTCTTTTGGTTCGTTAAGCAATTATTTTTTCACATTTTAATAAGACCATCTTAAAAAGAAAATGATCAAAAGTTTATAAGTAAAGGAAAAATGAGTTACGATTCATTAAAAGTGAATTGTTATTCAATATAATAAAACATTGTTTCACTTTTCTGAAAAAAAGTTTTACGGATTATTTATATTGAAAAAAAAGTGTTAATTATTGATTCGAAACCTGAAAGTATAAATTATTCTGTTATGCACTGCAATAACGCACTATTCTAAGTTATGCACTGCAATAACGTACAAAAATGTTTATTTTCTAGATAAAAGAAGTAAAACAAAAATTACACGATTAATTGCGTTTTCTCAAGGATAAACAAGAAAGAAACTCGGAAATTCCTCACTTTCAATTTTTCAGCCTTTCTGCTCAGAAATTAAGACGTACAATATCGGAATTGCAATAACTTGGTGTAATAAATCGAATTCGATTTGCGGCAAATTCCAAATTTCTTCCTTCTTATTTTCAATATTGGAAATGTTTTACATTTATACGTTTTCCTATACGAATTATAGAGAAAAAATTGTAATCGTGAAAAAATTCGAACTTGATATTTTGACGAATTTTCAAGTTGCAGACCTCCCTAAGTTCGAAAAACACATTTTTGGAAAATGTCTCTCTTTATATCTGTCCATGACAAAGATAACTAAAAAAACATTTTGAGCTAAACGGATGAAATTTGGTCAGCAGTCTTTACACCAAGTTTGTAGGGTTTTTTTAAATTTTTTTTTATCAAATTTGAGCAAAATCCATTCAGAAGAAATCTGTCTCTACTCGGTTGTTCGAATATAATTTAACAGGAAAACTACAAAACAAATAAAAACTGGATAAGTAAAATTGGGTACACAGATTTAACATTTGTAGTTTAGACACCTGTCAAATTTTGAGCCAACTCCAATGAGGGGTTCACCGTCTGTCAGTCTGTACTTTCAGAAATATAAGTGTGGTAACTCAAAACCACAATGAGTTACATATATCAAATTTGGTATATGATTTTGCGACTAAATTGTAGTTTTGTATCAATTTTTAGTTTCAATCGAATGGGAAAAAATGCTTCTAAAATATAAATTCACCTTTATTAGAGAGAGGTAAGCGAGAAAGTTCAGAGGATATTACTTTCACTGGTTTCTTGCCGACCCCTAACTTTGTTTTCCAGCCTTTGATTATAGAACTACAACTTTCTGGAAACTCAAATATCCAATATCAAAAAACATTTCTGCGATAGATATATGGCTCGTTTTAAGGACACATTTCATTTTGTTCTAATTTGACTTTCATTTGTACTTCTCTAATTTTATTTCAATTGAGTAATATTGCAAATTTTTTATTTGTTTTTAATCTTGCTCCATCCTTTTAAAAGAACATCTTCCTACTAGCACACAAAAATTTTCTAATATTACAACTAAATATTAGGGAGTATTGCATGTAGATATTCACATGATATTTAATATGAGATATAAGCTGCTTGATGGGAAACATCTCGTAAATGGGAAAGAAAAAAAAAATGATTGCCTTAAGAGTGAAAAATCTTGGTAGTGGCAAAGTCCTCCATGTCGAGAGAAGTACCACTGGGGGTACGGGATCAGGGGTGATCGTTCTCTGATTCAGGTCTAAATTACGATCTGTGGATGAGTGAATGAAATGCGTGAATGAAGTCCTCCCCGTAAAAAGGGCTGTGACGTGTGTGTAGCTAAGAGGTACTCTTGGTCCTAGAGGGCGCTACTGAAAAACAAGAGACTCACCCTTGGCTTAAAATCTTTGACTTCGTCAGTGGGCTTGTCTATGACAAGTGTCATTAAAACAACAACAAAACAAAACTGCATCATGTCATAAACGAATCTCACGGACTCCAGTCTGCGATACTCAAATATATGTTAGCGTATTATGCACATTTAACAAAATTTGGGCCAATAAACTTCTTTCTCCCAGACTGAGCTACTACAGTATTATTGTACTTGGCGGCTCTAAAAGAGATTTTATTATATTATTAGTCAGAATGTTATTATGATTAAGTTTTAGTCCTAATAACATTTTGTTGTGAAGCTGTTCAAAATCTACTTATTTCGAAGTGAATCTCGTAATGTTGAACTATGGACATAGAACGAGGATGATAGCATAGCAAGCCTCCGCATCTACAGTAATACATTACTTATAGGGAGGCCGTTTAACCTTTGGTGTCAGAACTAAAGTGCAGCATTTCCAATTTCATGTATGAGTTTTTGTGAAATCTATTTCCTACCTGAGTTCTCATGTCCCGAAACCGAGGCCAAAATATTGAGATATTGTATACGATTTCAAAATATTAGTATTGAACAACAACTGCAACTCTGTTAAATGAATGTAAGTAATGTGGTAAAATTATAAGAAAATGTAATTTTACATATCAATTTTTAGTGAAAAATTACGTAGCAGGAATTTATTAAATATTTCCTATTCTTTGCTCAAAGCCATATTATTCGAAATTAATTTTAAAAAATGATTAAATGTAAATAACAATGTAAGGAATTGTAATCATTTAAAATATTTCTAATATTCATCGCAAATGTAAAGATATTGAAAAGCTTATAAAGGGTCCCGAAATTTATTCATTAAAGAAAATTTTAAAAAAACACACTTTTTGAAGCATATATTTGCTAACACATTAAAACGTATGTTTTTTATTTTAGTTATTTTCTAATTTTTAGTTTATATGTATTTCAATATTAGAAATATTATGGAAGAGCTCAGAATAAATTTTATTTAAAATTCATTACCTTGTTAACATTATGAGTGAAGGCATTAAAATATTTGATATAAAAATTAATACAGCTTGGAATCCTCATTTTTCGGCCTTTGTACAGAGCAAATCATCTTTTATTTCCTTTTGTGTATATATGAATAGTATTTTCCCCTTATTATTTAGATTTTATTGTTGTGTGTTTGCCTACATATATTTACATATATGTGTTTTGAATATTTTATTTTTATTTGATCAGGCTTCTTCAATCGTATTTTATCATTTACTGTATGTTTCCATTTGTATGTGAGCCATTTTGCTTTATTCTTTGCTAGTATTTGTGTATTTTCTTGTTTCCCCCATTTTTCTTTGCATTTGTGCCTGCTTCCTTTATATTTGAAATTTCTTCTACTATCAACTGTACGTTTGTAAGCCTTGAGGTTGGCGCACAAGGAGTTTATGAATCGGGTATCAAAAGAACAAATTAATAACACATACTGTAAATATTTATATAGTGTAATGGTATCAAGAATACACAAGTAAAATAGATTTCGAAACATTACGATGTCAAACAGTGAGTCAAAAATAGATTGCAAGGCTTCAGCTTACAAACATGAAATACATCAACTCCTATAAAAGTTCGTAAAAAATAACATTGGTCATAGTGTTATATAAAAACCCTTATGTCATTTTCTTTCTTACTTGGCGTTAAAAATAAACACCTGATAAACAATGCAGCGAAAAAAAGTTCCGAAAAATTTCTATTGAATGTAGCAATTTTTCACTCTTTCCCATTTTTTTATCTTTTTCTAGAAAGTACTAAAGACTTTGTTTTACGTAATGGCCTTCAGAAAGAGCTCTTAAAACGCTCTAATAGTTTCGTTATTTTTCACTTCACGCAACTGTTACGGGAACTGCCGGAGCTTGCAATTGTGTGTCAGAAAGTGATTAGGGCTCTCGAGCAGAAACGCATTTTATTATTTTCCTGTCTTTGGTTTCTGAAATACAGTAAACAGTTGTTTTTAGTTTTGTTTCGATTGTTCCTGATTAGATAGAATCAAGGCAAATCTAAATTATCTTTTAGGAAGCATCTATAAAAACTAACCCCTTGAACTACGAATTTACTTAACTTCCTAATTAAATGACACATCGTATTTGGGACATTATTTTAATTCCTTTAATAATATAAGGGCATTTGAAATATTATAATATTTTTAAATAATTTTCTAAATTACTTAATACTTGGACTTGATTGAAGATTTAAAATTAAGAATTCAATATCTACTTATCTGTTTTCGCTTTGTTAAGTTACATTCGAACAGACGGACAGGCAGACTTCTGAACGGATTTTATCCCACATTTGATGGAAATCTACAAATTTGATGTAAAGACTGTATACAAAATTTCAGCTGTCTAGCTCAAAGCGCTTCTGAATTATCATTGCCACAGACAGACGGACGAGCATTTTCTAAAAATGCATTTTTGGAACTCAGGGAGAGCTAAAACGAGGAGATTCGTCAAAGTCTAGAATTCATTTTTTTAATGATTACTATACTTTTTCTATACTACGCATACGAGAAAGTAAAAATGCGTCTAGAACACAAATTCACCTTTATTACGCGAGATAGTTTATGGGAGACCACTATCAATGGTTTTATTTGTTACAACATGTATGCTTTTTGGCTTTTCCTGTCGGCTTACATGCGCCGAATGCTGTTTTGGGTAGATATTAGAAAAATAAAATTGGTAAATCTATATCTATCTATATCTATACTTATAATAAAGCTCAATGTGTGTGTGTGTGTGTGTGTGTGTGTTGGCGCTCTACAGGCCAGACCATTCAACCTAAAGCTAACAAATTTGGCACCTGTATACCTTGGAGGCCGGGAATGTGCACCTGGGGGTTATTTTTTCGAATTTTTAATTAGAATTGTATTTATTTAAAAATTAAGCAAAATTTTGGCGTGTTTCTGCTATAAATTCTTAAAATATTACCACACAAAAAGGAATTTTACATGAAGTTAAAGATAAAAAATTTATCTTTTAAATAATACCAATGTTTTAACCTTAAAATTAAATTTCTATTTTTAATGAATTTTTAAATAAATATTTTAAATATATTTTTCAACAATTTGTTTTCGTACAAAATAAAAATAAAATTTAAGCTGCTCGTGCACGTTTCGTATTCATGGGAAAAAATTAGCTTTTTTCAAAGTGTTGCCATCACATTGATTAAAGCTCCAACTAAAAATAAATTAAATCTTTTTGGAAATAAAATCTGCAAAAGTATAATTTTCGGCACGTGTCTGTAGGAAAGGAAACATATATGAAATATTATTTTTTCTAAAAAATAAATTCAAGAAAAATTATTTTTTGATCTTTTACACTCTCTATATTATTAATCCAATAAATCATTTATATTTTAAGGCAATTTTTGTTTAATATGAACAGGATATCCATTCAAATCATGGCCATAAATCTAATTTGTAAACCTTTAGTAATAGACACAGATCTACTAAAATGGTTTAAATGGAAAATGAATATATTTTATGTAACTTGATTTAATAAATGCTCTAATAAATAACGAATTTTTGATTTTACATTAAGCTTCTGCTGTGGAAATTAAGAATAACAAAATGTTCTTGAAACACTAAATGTTCTAAAAACACTAAAAAGAGTTAATTTCCAATCAACTAAATCAATCACTTAAACTGACTGATTTATGAAAATTTGAATATCACTATTCAATAAAAAAAGGATAATTTTAGATTTTTCGTCGATCGTTTCAAAAAAAATAAGCCAATCAGCGTGCAGGTTTCTCAAGATTAATTGGCTTAAGATTATAAAAATGTTGAGGTTTTCTAAATTTTTAACATTCAAAACTTCATAAATAAGTTTTAGTTGATCGTGGAAAACAGAAACATTCCTTCATTTATTTATTTTTTGGTGTGTCCAGAATATTTCTCAGAATATGATACCTTACTGCATTAAATTCAGACTTCATAATTTTTGAAATATATTTATAGGCCGGAACAAAATATTATTATTGATTTCATTTCAATCCTTTTGAAAGCAAAACTAAAAACTGAATTTTATGCAGAATCCGAGAAATTTTTGTTGAATTATTCTTTGAGATATTACATAAATTATGAAAAATATTTTGTAGTTCACATAAGACTTAAATACCGAGCGATTCTGTTTGCAGTACTCATATTCAATAATAATAATAATAAATAAATAAATAACGATAAAAATGGTAAATAAAATAAAACGTTTTGTTTCATTAAAAAATATATTTACATTAATTGCAATTTCAGCATTTCCATTTTAAATTAAAGTTGAAGTTTCACCGGAAATTACAACAAATTAGGAAAATATATATAGTAAATTGAACGAAACGATCTAAACAACAGTATAAGTTATATATGACTATCAAAATTTGAAGATTAAAAATGTTTTGTTTGAGAAGATATTAAGAGACAAGTTATTTGAAATATTTAATTGAAAATTGTAGCGAGCGGTAATACTGGCGAACCGGCTGGTAGCCAAAGGCGGCTAGTATTAAATAAATAAAACTTCCCAGAAAATCTATATTATGTGAATTGGTTCCTTTTCCATGTATATATGTTTCATTACATTACTCATAGAATTTTTTGTTGTGCGGAATGCATGTACATCTTAAAACCATTAACTGCGCAAAATATTTTTCAGAGTGGAACTAATTATTTACAATTTTGAATAAATTTTTCATGTATTGAAGACTCATTGAGATAATTAAGTAGATACAGCTTAATCCCTTAATCCCTTATTTGACACCAATTCAAAATCTTTTCAGCTACCTTTAGGTGTTTAAAAAGAATTTTGTGGAAGACTGTAGTGGTAATATTACTACATTATTACTGTAGTGGTTCTGAAAAGTACATAACAAAGTGAAAAAAGGAGAAAATGTGGAACATTAATAACTAAATTATTTTCGTAAAATAGAAACTTGAAAATGGTATAATTTAAGAAATTTAAATGTAATAGTGTAAACTGTGATGGGAAGTACGAAAAATGAGATCAATTATGTAAAGTAAAAATTAAACAATTTCCGAAAGAACAAAAAATTGAGTCAAGAATTTAAACATACTGAATGGTTTAAGTTCTTTTTACTATCAAAGTATATTTTCCAAATTCCATTTGGTATATTTTCCAAATTTCAAATTGGTACATTTTCACAAGTATCCAAACACATAATTGAATTATTGATTTTGTATGATGAGATGTTTTAAAAGTTTAGACTATTTTCTTTTATAACATTCAGGAATTGTTTTCGTCGGTTTTAAAAGGATTATATTATGGCATTTACTAATTAATATAGCCTTTAACTCCTTACCCGCTTTTATTTTCATGCTTACAATCATATATAAGAATTTTGAAATATATTCATGAAGTCATTATTTAGGGCTTCCTGCAAAGTTCGTTTCTTTCTCACTTTTATCATAAAGATATCCTCTCAGTTACAACAGACTAATCTTTGCATGCTTATCGATAAAGCTGAAGTAATATTTTCCACAAAGAGGCATAAATTCACAAATATTATAGAAATGTATTGGAAGAATATCATGCATACAATTAAATAAATTCTAAATAAAAATTATAAGCTCACGAATTCCTGTATAAAAATATCCTGTATTTACTGTATAAAATTGAATTTATTATTTACAATCTCACTTTCATTCTTTCTGCTTAACTATACGATTAGGCGTTCTGCTCTTACCATGTTTGGAGACTGAAATCTTGACAAAATTTAAAAATTGGACTTTATTCATGAATTACTAAAGAATAAAAAAGATAAAAAAAATTCAACGACTGCTCCTTCAATCCAAGTTTTACATACAGTCTCAAAAAAAGCATTGGGACACACTACAAGTTCACAGATTTTTATCATAATACTAGCTGACCCGGCAAACGTTGTTCTGCCTTATAAATTATTTCTATTGAATATTTTGGTTGTTAACGACTGCATTGTAAGTGTGTGGGGATGGGATTTATGTCAGAAAGAGGAATGGAGCGCTGTAGAGCGCTGCTGATCGCCGATAAAAACAGAAAAACGCCAACCATTCATTTTCTCAATACAATGTATTTCATTAAGGTAACGAACATATACATTGTTTGATCTCTTAAAAGTTAAACGTAAAGTGAAAAAAGTAATATATTTTTTGTGATAAAGTATAAACATGAAATTAAAAAAATCAATATTCATTTCGAAGAGCAATTGGGTGTACCGTATTTTTTCACACTCCGTCTGTAGTCCACACAAATAAGCTCGATAGTTTGCCCATGCGAGAACCTGCCACGTCTGAAAAACATGGTGTACCCAAATCTAAGCCACAAACAGACATCTTTTGGCCTTGTGATTTATTGATTGTCACTGCGAATGCGAATCTAATAGGAAATTGAACGCATTTAAATTCAATTGGCACGTTTGTGAGAATCATTGGAATTCGTGGAAGCAAAACATTTTCGGCTCTGAATTTGCCATTCAAAATGGTGGCTTCAATAACGTTTTTCATCAATTTTTTAATGACAAATCACGTGTCATTGCACGACCATGGTGGGCTCAAATTCTGAAGTAAAATAACCGGAGATATAACTTTCAGTCGTAGAAGGTGTGGTGACATGCCTGGCAAATCCAGAAAGTTCAAAAACTCTGTTGGATAATTTACAGCTTCGCAAACTGTATCGACCAATTTGTTATGATACCAAGTTGCCTGGCAACGACTGCTGTATCTTGAAGTTTAAATCGTCGACGTCCACATTTTTTGCTGCTAAAATGGCTCTTTCTGCCATCTACGCATGATTTATGTATTGTGTGCGTACATCGTGAAATATGCGGTTAATGAAAGCATTTTGCGAATTAACGATAGTGCAGAAATTTGTGGGCAATTTTATGTATCTAGTATTTTATTAGACAGCAACTTTTTCATCGCCGATATCTAACAATTGGTCCGAGAATGTGTCAGCAGATAAATTTTGTAGCATTTGAACGCGCGTTTTTATTTTTAGCTGTACTTTTTCAACGTTACGTCACAGTGGCGATGATTTCAAGCAAGCGTTGATCACATCAGCGTACGGTGAAAGTGGATAGGAACACTCTAATTACCTAGTGTTATGAAATACACATTACGACCTATTCTAATACCTACCAAATACACATAAAAAATTTCATGAAAATCGGTCGAGCCGTTTCGGAGGAGAATGAACACAAACACCGTGACATGAGATTTTTATATATTAGATTTTATTTAAATATACAAATGAAACCAAAACAAAGAATTAAATATAATAATTTAAATAATAAAATAATAATTAATTCAGAAAGCCCTTTAGTAATTCAAACTAAACTCTAAATTAATGTAATTATAGTTATAATTAAAAATTAAAGAAATGAAACAAGAAAACGTGCTTAAAAAAGTATAGGGACACTTTCCAATAAATTAAGAAAAACAATGAAAATTTAAAAGTTAATTTCTTGTTGGGCCATCCTTGCTTTCTTTAACCTCTCATATTCTATTTGGCATGGATTGGACTAATTTTTTACAAAATTATGATTCTTCTCATTCTCATTCTTTGACCAAATGTTTTCTTAAATCTCGTTTGTTAGAAATTTGATGTTCATATAGTTTTTGCTGCAAATAATCCCAAACATGTTCAATGGGATTAAGGTGTGGACTTTGTGCCGGAGTCTTAAGAAAATTAGGACAGTAGTAGATGACCCATAACTTACAAATATTAGTAGTATGCTTCGGGCATTATCGTTGTGCAATTTAAAATTCTTGAGATTTCCAGCTTGCTAGCACTTAATATCGCTTGAGAATGTCAAAATAGACATATTTATTTATGGCACCATCAATAAATTTAAAACCCCAATACCAATGCTTGCCATACAATCCCACACTATTTGATTGCCGCCTCCATATTTAACAGTAGGCCGTAAATTTTTGACATGCATTGTTATATTTGGTTTTCGCCAAACTTTTATGCTTGCCATCAGATCCGAAAATGTTATGTTAGCTTTCATCAACAAAAATTACAATTTTTACAAAATTCTTTTGGCTGCTTTACATACATTTTAGCAAATGTCAGCCTAGCTTGTCGATGTGGTGTGCTGATGTAGGGCTTTCTTTCAGGTACTCTGTCATGATGCCTATGTTTTCTTAAAACATTTCTAACTGTTTGAGGATTTACAGATTTTGCGAACTTACTTTTACTTTGCAGAATCAATTTTACTGCACTAGTTTTTGGATTAAAGTAAGCTTGTTTCATAATATCTTGCTTCATAATACATTTCATAATACATAATACATTATATGCCCTTGGACATCCTGATCTTTGCTTGTTTTCAACACTACTTGTTTTCTTGAACCTGTGAATAATGTTAAAAACAGTAAACTTACTACATTTTAAGGTATTTCCTGAACAGTGAACTGATTTGAAAGTTTTCCAATGATTTATTACAAGTTATAGATAGATATAGATTTACAAATTGGTAAATCTATATCTATCTATACTTATAATAAAGCTCAATGTGTGTGTGTGTGTGTATGTTGGCGCTCTAAAGGCCAGGCCATTCAACCTACAGCTACCAAATTTGGCAGGTGTATATCTTGGAGGTCGGGAATGTGCACGTGGGGGTTATGTTTTCGAATTTTTAATTAGAATTTTATTTATTTAAAAATTAAGCGAAATGTTGGCGTGTTTATGCTATAACTTTCGAACATATTATCGCACAAAAAAGACTTTTATATCAAGTAAAATATCAAAAATTTATCTTTTAAATGATACCAACATTTGAACCCTAAAATTAAGTTTATATTTTTAATTAATTTTTAAATAAATATTTTAACTATATATTTCAAAAATTTTTTTACGTAAACAATAAAAATAAAATTTAAGCTGCAAGAGCACGTTTTGCATTCATGGGGGAAAATTAGCTATTTTCAAAGTGTTGCCATCACATTGATTAAAGCTCCAATTAAAAATAAATTAAATCTTTTTGGAAATGAAATCTGCAAAAATATAATTTTCAGCACGTGTCTTTTGGAAATGAAACATATATGAAATATTATTTTTTCTAAAAAATAAATTTAAGAAAAATTATTTTATGATTTTTTACACTCTCTATATTATTAATCCAATAAATCAGTTATATTTTAAGGCAATTTTTGTTTAATATGAACAGGATATCCATTCAAATCATGGCCATAAATCTAATTTGTAAACCTTTAGTAATAGACACAGATCTGCTAAAATGGTTTAAATGGAAAATGAATATATTTTATGTAACTTGATTCAATAAATGCTCTAATAAATAGCGAATTTTTGATTTTACATAAAGCTTCTGCTGTGGAAATCACGTTTAACAAAATGTTCTTGAAACGCTAATATTTTAAATAAAATGAGTTAATTCCAATCAACTAAATCATTCACTTAAACTGACTGATTTATGAAAATCTGAATATCACTATTCAATAAAAAAAGGATAATTTTAGATTTTCCATCGATTGTTTCAAAGAAAATACGCCAATCAGCGCGCAAGTTTCTCACGATTAATTGGCCTAAAATTTTGAAAATTTTGAGTTTTTCTAAATTTTTGCCATTTAAAACTTCATAAATAAGTCTTAGTTGATCGTGGAAAATAGAAACATTCATTCATTTAAAATTTCTCAGAATATGATACCTCACTGCATTAAATTTTGACTTCGCATTTTTTGAAATATATTTATAGGCCGGAACAAAATATTATTATTGATTTCATTTCAAACCTTTTGAAAGCAAAACTAAAAATTGAATTTTATGCTGAATCTGAGAAATTTTTGTTGAATCATTCTTTGAGATATTACATAAATTATGAAAAATATTTTGTAGTTTACATAAGACTTAAATACTGAGCGATTCTGTTTGCAATACTCATATTCAATAATAATAAATAAATAACAATAAAGATGATAAATAAAATAAAACGCTTGGTTTTATTAAAAAATATCTTTATATTAATTGCAATTTCATCATTTCCACTTTAAATTAAAGTTGAATTTTTACCGGAAATGACAACAAATTAGCAAAATATATATAGTAAATTGAACGAAACGATCTAAACAACATTATAAGTTTGGTATGACTATCAAAATTTGAAGATTAAAAATGTTTTGTTTGAGAATCTATTAAGAGACCAGTTACTTAAAATAATTAATTGAAAATTGCAGCGAGCAGTAATACTGGCGAACCAGCTGGTCGCCAAAGGCGGCTAGTAATTCTATATATCTTAATTTCTCACCATTTTTCTATAAATTATCTTACCTGTTGAAATTTTTATGTTTAAAATAATAGTCTAAAATAGTGATAGTAAATTAAATTCTATTGATGTGCTATATATTTGTTGAATTTCTCATTTCAAAAGTGTCCCAATACTTTTTTCACTGCTTTTGCCTTTGAATTATATTTGAAAATCTAGATCAAATTTTAATTCTAAAATAACAATAAAATTTTTTTTGATTCATCTTGTTTTTATTTCAATGTGATAAATAGTTTTATAAATAGCTATACAGTTATTCATGACAAGTGTCCGAATAATTTTCAGTGACTGCATACAAGTCGATACACTAGATTCACGGAGCTAATGTGGCGTGAACGCTAGCAGATAAAGTTTCTGCTAGCTCGCACATTATTTATTTGACCATTGCTCAAAATTATATGGTTCATGTTAAAATAGCTTCTGTGTATCTTTTAAATGAAACCTTTATCTATCTAAAAATAGCACTAGGCAGATTAACCAAATTTACTACCATTTTTTAAACTTGAATTGGAAAAAAGGAGAATAATGTATAAAGTTGCCATTCATGATACTTTGCTTTCAGTATTATAAACACTCATATCTCAAGACATTTTTTTTCACATATATCCTTTTTTACCTCATTCTGAAATTTTTGACGTCTTTATTAGCCTTAATAAAACCAATCGATCAGATGAAAGATATGAACTTATAAACCTGACCCTATTCCTATTTCCTATTCCTACCCTATTTCCTAACCTGACCATTATTTTAGTGATTCTATTTATTTACCAATGAAATGTTTCGGAGAAAAATGTTTTACTCTACCAAAGAATTTTCTAAGGAAGCTTAATTCTCCTAAAATTAAATTTGAAACTAAGAATTTGTATAAATCATCAAGTGTGAATTCATTTTTCGAAGGTTGTTACGTTCGCGAGTCAAACATTTTATTTTCCCGAGAATTAATACCACAAGCATACTTCTACTGTTTTCTCTTTTTAACTTCCATTTACACGTATTATTTTTGGAAATGGATTATAGTAATCTATCTATATCTATATCTATACTTATAATAAAGCTCAATGTGTGTGTGTGTGTTGGCGCTCTACAGACCAGACCATTCAACCTACAGCTACCAAATTTGGCACGTGTATACCTTGGAGGCCGGGAATGTGCAACTGGGGGTTATTTTTTCGAATTTTTAATTAGAATTTTATTTATTTAAAAATTAAGCGAAATTTTGACGTGTTTCTGCTATAACTGCCGAAAATATTACCGCACAAAAAAGATTTTCACATGAAGTTAAAGATAAAAAATTTATCTTTTAAATGATACTACTGTTTTAATCTTAAAATTAAATTTCTATTTTTAATGAACTTTTAAATAAATATTTTAACTATGTTTTTCAATAAATTTTTTTGTAAAAAATAAAAATGAGGATTAAGCACGTTTCGCATTCATGAGAAAAAAATAGTTTTTTTCAAAGTGTTGCCATCACATTGATTACAGCTCTAACTGAAAATAAATTAAATCTTTTTGGAAATGAAATCTGCAAAAATATAATTTTCGGCAAGTGTCTGTAGGAAATGAAACAAATATGAAATATTATTTTTACTAAAAAATAAATTCAAGAAAAATTATTTTAAAATCTTTTACACTCTCTATACAGGGTGTTTATTCAGTCCCGGATCCATTTTGATATTTAATGACTCATAAAATAATGAAGATGTAAACAAACTTATGGCATTTATTGATGGAATAACTCATATATTTTCCTTTTCAGGTTTGAATATTTTTACTTTTGTAAATATCGTCTGCTTATTAATTGCATTTTTCTCTCTTTTCTTTTTGGCAACTATTGAAATGTTATGTTTACTTTTGTTGTGTTTGTTCTATGTAATACTTTTGTATGTGATGTTTTATTCGAGCGGATATTAAGGAAAATGCATAACACCACAAGAGAAAGCACATATTTTATGGTGG
This sequence comes from Argiope aurantia, assembly GCA_026543865.1. Classification (NCBI taxonomy): domain Eukaryota; kingdom Metazoa; phylum Arthropoda; class Arachnida; order Araneae; family Araneidae; genus Argiope; species Argiope aurantia. The sequence goes on from JAPMOR010066357.1 coordinate 139,006, forward strand.
TCATAGAGTTAATTTCCAATCAACTAAATCACTGACTTTTAAGAGTTAATTTCCAATCACTTAAACTGTCTGATTTATGAAAATTTGAATATCACTATTAAATTAAAAAAAGGATAATTTTAGATTTTCCATCTATCGCTTCAAAGAAAATACGCCAATCAGCGCGCAGGTTTCTCAAGATTAATTGAGCTAAGATTATGAAGATGGTGAGTTTTTCTAAATTTTATCATTTAAAACTTCATAAATAAGTCTTAGTTGATCGTGGAAAATAGAAACATTCATTCATTTATTTAAAATTTGGTGTGTCCAGAATATTTCTCAGAATATGATACCTTACTGCATTAAATTTAGACTTCATAATTTTTGAAATATATTTATACGCCGGAACGAAATATTATTATTGATTTCATTTCAATCCTTTTGAAAGCAAAACTAAAAACTGAATTTTATGCTGAATCTCAGAAATTTTTGTTGAATTATTGTTTGGGATATTACGTAAATGATGAAAAATATTTTGTAGTTAACATAAGGCTTAAATACCGAGCGATTCTATTTGCAATATTCACATTCGATAATAATAATAATTAATTAATAACAATAATGATGATAAATAAAATAAAACACTTGGTTTTATTAAAAAATATCTTAATATTAATTGCAATTTCATCATTTACATTTTAAATTAAAGTTGAAGTTTTGCCGGAAATGACAACAAATTAGCAAAATATATATAGTAAATTGAACGAAACGATCTAAACAGTATAAGTTTGGTATGGCTATCAAAAAATTAAAAATGTTTTGTTTGAGAATCCTTTAAGAGACCATTTACTTAAAATATTTAATTGAAAATTATAGCGAGCCGTAATACTGGCGAACCGGCTGGTCGCCAAAGGCGGCTAGTAATTAATAAATAACAATAAAGATGATAAATAAAATAAAACGCTTGGTTTTATTAAAAAATATCTTAATATTAATTGCAATTTCGTCATTTACATTTTAAATTAAAGTTGAAGTTTTACCGGAAATGACAACAAATTTGCAAAATATATGTACTAAATTGAACGAAACGATCTAAACAACAGTATAAGTTTGATATGACTATCAAAATTTGAAGATTAAAAATATTTTGTTTGAGAATCTATTAAGAGACCAGTTACTTAAAATATTTAATTGAAAATTGTAGAGAGCGGTTATACTGGCGAACCGGCTGGTCGCCAAAGGCGGCTAGTATTACCTAAAATCATAGAGCCTTTAGAATAGAATTTTTTTTTTCGATCCGCGAATTCTGGGAAATGTAAAAGCACTTTGACATTTCTCAGCGATGCTGTTTCTTTCAATAAAATATTGCGAATTTCGATATGAAATTTTTATCAGTTTTCTTTTTTTATCTTACAAGTATTTTATTGCAATTCCAAAAAATTTTCAGAAATTAAAAAAAAATATTTTTTAAATTAGCTCCATTTTAAAATTTATTCTATCTAATTAAACTATTATTAAATTTAATAGTACACCGTATAAATCCTTTTAATATTTCAACTGTTTAAAAACTTTTCCCCCAAAATTAATAGCTTTATACTAAAATGCGAAAAATCGATGTTATGACTTCCACTATCCGTTATTCGTTTGCAAATTTATAAGCCTGTTATAGATAGCCCTCATCAACTTAAGCCAATAAAATTGGTGTTATGTATTTTTTCGGCAGTTTATTATTTTTTTTATGATAATTTAACTGAATTTTATATTAAAATGCGTACTTTAAATTTATATGCATAAACAATTTCAGTTGAATAAATATATTGCCAAATATGATACAGCATATTCTGAGATGAAAAAACATCGAACGTTTTTATCAATTCATATTGAAGTAATAAATATCTCATTTGCTAATGCCACAAATTCTTCCTTAATATTAGATTAAATCATGGAGTGAAAGGATATAAAATTAATACGAATTAATAATAGCTCACTATACAGCTCGTGAGATGTTGAAAGTGTATCGAATCGTTTAAAGTTTGAATTTTATTCATCTCCGGAGTTGTGAATTAAAAAAAAATAATGTTCCTTTCTTCATAAGAAATGCAAAATATCTGAAAGCTGAAGATATCGTTTCATTTGATGACTTGCAAGTTTGTATTCATTCTTTATAGTAAATTAATGTTGAAGTCAACATTTATTTTTATTTTTTTTCATGAAATTTACTTTAAAATGCAGCTTGAGTTTATTGCAAAATAATATATTTAAACATTTTAGTTTTGTTAAATTTAGCATTTCTCTATATTTAAAAATTAGCATTAATTGACGATGATTTTTAATAAAAATATTATCTAGTTTCACTTTTGATCAATAAATGGATTTCAATTATTTTGGGGTGATTACTGGCCTAATATAATCCTAACAATATTTCATTGCAATCTTAAAAGTCTTTTACTATCATTTCTGATATCCACAAAAATGGAGTTTTGGTAAGTGCTTGAACAATTGACACAATTTTGAAGTGCTTGCGTAAAAGTCATGCCTTAATTTTATTTGCTATCTCAGTTTATTGTTCGTTAATTTCAACTAAAAAGGTCTCCAAACGGAGAAAGTTATTTTATGACATAAGTTATTTATGAAAGTCATTTTTTATCTATATCCTAATAGATTCCAATTTGAATTATTTTCGACATTTTGAAAACATTGGTCAAATTCTAGCATACGTTACACGATTGGCGCGATTTTGAAAAATGTCGCCAACGCCTAAATGACGCGTCGGTGCTTGTCGCCAAACTGTTGCCAACGCCGAAATGGCTTGTTTACGAATGTCGTCGCTAAACATTGTAAATACATAAACATACCATGAAAAAAGCATATAAATTAATAAACAAGTAGTAGTAAACAACTACAGATTGCAAACTTTATAGCTCTCCCAAATCTCGGCACTGTCGCCAAATCCTCCTCGTAACAGATACTAGGATTAATCGAAAACATTAATCAAAATTTTGACTGTTTATTGTTTAGTTGGATGGTTTATATGGCTTGCTAATACACAATATTTATTGTTATAAATAATGTGCAAAGGTAATATGTACTATACATTAAACAAAAACACATTAAAGAAAAAAAAATCGTATTAATTACATGCCATCGGTGAATATAGTCAATTTTCAGTTATGAAAAATTCTATTAGCACACTAAAAATTTTGGCAGAGAAAATTCAAGTTTGGAGAACATTTGAAAACGGAACCATGTTTCAAATCTAAAAGGTATGTGAGATGTCGATTAAAAATATTGACTGAAATCTACTTTAAAAGACCTCTTCACTTCCCCCAAGGATGCCAACAATGCCAAGTAGCCAATTAAGATGACTAGATAAATGATACTGTAAACATGTATTGTCAGTTATCTTCATTTTTAACTTTGAGGATTTGGCATTGTTGGCATTGTTGGCAAGATGAAACGACATCTTAACTAGATTTCAATTAAAAAAGTGATACTCTTTTTTTTAGGAAATAAGCAGACATTAATTTTTCTTCCGTTTAAGGAAAAAGTATAATTCACTATCTGTCATAAGCTGTCCAAGAATAAATATTTAGAAATCTTGATAAAGCTAAATCAAATGAAATAATAGGTGCGCCATCTAATTTGTGAAGAGATGCCAAAGAGCGTATTAAGCTGGTTGTTAATGTTATTCTTTGGTTGATGATGACTTAGCGCGAATTCGAAAAGTTACAGCAAATGATTTTAAATTCCAATCCGCACATATTCTTCAATTGCTTTCTACATAACCTTGAGAATCTTATTTCTGTCACTCTTTTACAAATAGAAAATGTGTAGATTTGGGTTAGATTCAAGAGGAAGTACTGCAGCCAAATTTATCATTAGATTTAACTTGATCCTAACGGCTGACAATCATTTTAAAGGTTAGCGAAAATGTCGCAAGCTTGCTGGTCAGGTAATATATTTTCTGACATGTAAACTAAATTTGTTCAAAGAATTGAAATATTTTTCTATCGATTTGGTTTTTGAAAAACCTGATGTATATAGTCTTAATTAGATTTAGTAACAAGTACTGTCTCATCGCCAAATTTACGATTCTTTATCCAGCCAATAATCTTAAATTACTAATGACGAAATAACAAATTTGGAATGATATTATTTGAAATAAATCATTTTAGTAGATTATTGTGCTTTCAAAGCAATAGCTATCAAAATTAGATCCTAGAAGATGGAGGAATTGGTAAACTCAAGAACATTGCTTCAGTCTGAAACCATAGATTTTCCAAAATAATATGTCTTAATTTAAAAAAAATATCTATTTAAATTTCCAGGAAAGTAATTGGATATCTGCATATTAATTGAATTCCAAAAATCGCCAAAGATGACACATTAATAAATTCTTCAGTAGAAGAGACCAGGGAAAATACTTTTACTTTTTGGAAAAAATACTTTTATTTTTTAATGTATTTGCGATTCCCTATTTATTACTACTTTTTTAGTTTGATTTATTCATAAAATGCATAAAAGACATTCAAAAATTTTTATTGATTGTAGCATCAAAATTATTTCAATTTTTTTTTTTTAGTGATCGCCCTTTATAATTTTTCTAGTGTGCCAAGACTTGTTATTTGTCATTCATTAGTTGTTGTTGTTGTTGCTTATCTATAATAGTCTGTATTAATAAGGGGATCGGATGTTAAGTCTCCCTTATCAAGTTGGATGCAACCTAGAATGTGATCCGGGTGGATCCGAAGCTGGATGATCACAGCATTTTTTACAAATGAGATGGATTTTTCTACCACTTTCAAAGGAAAGACACTTAAAGTGACCACTTTTTAGTCTAGCCAGAGCAGTCTGGGAGCCATGGTCACATTTGATTTCCAGCATAGTGGCAGGGGATTCTCCCATGTATCATTGGTGCGCAGGTGGAATATCTTTCATTTGAGTATAGTTCTTGATAAGAAAGCGAAAAGCATCATTAATCAATAATAAAAGCAAATAAGCGGGATATTTACATTAGCAACCTTTTGCTTGATTTCTTGGGCTGTAAAATCAAATTTCAGAATTTACTTTCCCAACTGCTTAATTAATTAAAAATTCCTTCTTTAGACTTTAGTGATTGCTTTCTTAAGTCAAATTCGTCTAAATATATTTTTCGGATCGGAAAATCAAGAGATGATGCTTTGACAAAGATTAATGAATGCCTAATTTCTAAAGACAGATTTCGTTCTCTTAGTTTTGATCCATTCAAATATTTTCATAATATAAACTATTTTTTGTTTTCTCGTATACGAAGTATAGAGAAAACATTGCCATTATTCGAAAATTTCTTGATATTTTCGGCGAATATCTATGTTTTAGACGTCTCTGAGTTCGAAAACAAATTTTTGTAAAATGGCCGCCTGTCTGCCTGTGACAAAGATAATTCAAACCGCTCTGAGCTAGGCGGAAGAAATTTGGTATACGATCTGTATATCAATTTTCGAGTAAAATCCATTCAGATGCAGTCTGTCTGTCTACTGTTCGAATATTAACGCTACAATTACAAAACGAAGACAGCTTGATGTAAAAATTGAGTATACAAATTAAAATCTATAGTGTATGAAATTTTGACTCAAATTCAACAAGGGGTTCACAGTCTATTGATCTGTACTTCCAAAAACACGTAAACGCGTTTAATCAAAAACTTATTGTTTTAAATAGTATGTCAAATTTGGTATTAGATTTTATGACATCACGTATAATACTGCGTCAAAGTTTTGTTTCAAATATTTGGGAAAAATGCTTCTAAAACGCAAATTCGATTTTCATAATCGTATTCTAGGGATTGATCGCCAAATTACTCGTCAAAAATCCCACGATAGATTAAATGAAAATGATAAATTCATGTCCAAGGTTGATATTTCTTAATTGTTGTACGCAAATTCCGTACTAGTTCTCGGGTATAAAACCATTACTAGAAAATTTGCAAGAAAGTGTCGGGTTTGACTTATCAGTTTTATTTTAATTTATCATTCAGTTTGTTTAGTTATAACATTTAAGCATACTTCATCATAACAGAAATATGTGGTAAAATTTACGTTAGCAAATAAGATTATGAATTTCTGCCCACCAATGCATGAATTGCTTCGATGAGATTAAGAAGTGTATATAATAAGTTTTTGTAGAATTATACGAATTTTTAAAAAGGTTTCTTCGGTTTTTGTTTATATTTATAGTGCAATTTATGTTATTATTACAATACATATCTAATTTTTTTCCCTTTGCATTTAACAGGATATGCTAAATATGCTAACGAATATGAAAGAAATGAGTGTCTTCGTGTTATTGATGCTGGCATCTCTGAGTGAGGGAAAACCACTTCAGAGAACTAAGCGCGCCATTATGAAGGACTATTTCAATCCTCTTACATATCCGACAGATAAATTAAAATTCGAAAAAGGAGAAGACGGCAAATATCATGCGCAGGAACTTGGCGATTCAATTCATAGCAAAGTTGACTATGTCGTTGCACATGGCATTGATGCTAGCAACGAAATCATTGGGGATGTTTTAGTATCTTCCGAAAAGACTATAAAAGCTGATAACTCAGCTATTGCAAATACTGAAAAGGTAGGCTTAAACCCCGAGTCTTCTGATATTTCTAAATTTAAACTCCGAAAGGAAGGTATGGACCTTTCCACCAAAGTCTTGGCTGCTGACAAAGAGAAAACTGAAGTAAATGAAGCGAATCAGGAAAAAATTGTCTCTGAAGCCACAGCAAAGCTAGACTCTGAAATGAAAGCTGAAAATGTAGCAAGCAAAGAGCATGAAATTAGTGCAAAATTAGATATTCCAGTAGATTCCAAATGGTCTTTGGTTCCCAAACCTGACGGGAAAGATGACAAACCTTATGAAGGTGGCGAAGAATATCTTCCTGAGCCCCCAGTTGCCCCAGAAGAGAAAGGTGATGAGGGAAAGGTAGAAATAGGCCAAATTCCGAAGCATCATCCAATTTTTGTGCCTCCTAATATTCCTTTGCTGATCCCCAAAAGAATTTCATTTCCCATGCTATCTTTGCTACCTAAACCACCTGCAATAGACATTTCGGACAGGCTGCCCTTTCCTGAGCCTGAAGTTGTTGAAGAAAGTTCAGAAACAGCTGTTGTTGAAAATCTGAGTCCCAGAGGTCCCATGGTCATCAAAGAAGGAACGCGACTGGTTGCCAATCATCTTCTTCGTCCGCTGCGAATCGGACTACAGCTACCATTTTTGCCTATTGCCCATGTTTTAAAAGAAGCTGCTGGTAAGTTATCTTTGTTTGAATTTCTATTTAGACTTGAAAACATGGTGTGACGGCTACATTTGACTTAGATGACTCTTCATTTATACAATTAAGATGTAATGCTTTGCTTGTTGACACCATAAAATTTTTAAATTTTAGATTTCTTTAATTTTTTTTTGCATTTTCATAAAAAATATAATTGGAATTAAAATCGAGTGGAAATTTTATCTCTTTTCCGTTAGCTCAATAATAGAGTAATAAAAAATGAATATCGATAAGAAGACCTCTTTTGCTTACACGAAATAGTCCCGTCAAATGAAAAAAAAAATCACAACAATTTTATAGGTTTAAGTTGTTGAACTGGTTGCCTAAAACACGCAGTTATATTTGCTTCCGAATATCTAACAGGATAAAAGGAGAAAGAATAAAGAAATTTCAAATATCGATTTTTGATTTTAAATAAAAGGTTATCAATTTGAGAAGAAAATTTCGAATTTGAAATGTATAGGTATTGAAAAGCCCTATAAAATATGCTGTCGAGCATGGGTATAGCTTAATTGGGTCATAAATAAATTTTAAAAAGGCGTAAATTTGGATAATTAATATTAATTTTTTCAATTATGTGTACATGGAAAGTAATACATGATAAAAATTTCAAATCTATTAATGTCAACATTTTTTTTTTGAAATATTCAATTTAATGGGAGAACAGAAATTGTTCAAAAAATACTCATGAACGCTTTAACTGCTCGAATTCACGGCCCAAAAAATATTCCTATTATAATGTTTTGTTCTTCGATTTTAAATAAAGAGGGTCGATTTTTTGAGAGAAATGATTTTCCAGAAAAAATTAAGTTCGAAAAAATTTTACTCTGCAATGATTGGTTCTTGGAAACATTAAATAAATATGTTAGCGAGCATAACGATGCATAATTTGGGCAATCTGAAAATTGAATAAATTAATTGCGATAAAAACTATCTTCAAATTTAAATTTCACTCCCTATTTCCAAAAATTGACCAATAAGATATCATCAATATAATATAATACTGCCGCATTGAAGAAAGACTGTCGAATCTCCATGGCTGAATGGTCATGGCATTGGTCTCGTGATCAAGAGACCTGGGTTCGAATCCCGCTAGAGACAATGCGATTAAAGGTATATGTAAATACTTAATTCCTTGATTTTATGTTTCCCTTTGTTTCATGTGCCAGAAGATACTGGACATTTCTTTAGTTTACCAGACAAGTGTTCTGTTCATTTCTTACCGTCTCCAGAAGAGTATTCTGGAACTTTCTCTCCTTGAATAAAAGCAGAAGATTTGTCAGTTACTGTGTTCTCAGTTCTGAGTTCAGTTGATAAATTGGTTTAGCTCTACTTCTTGTGTGTGTCATTAAGCTCTATACTAAAGTATCTACGTGGCAATATCAATGTAAAAGTATTTTTCGATCCGAAATATTGGAAAGATATCAAAGCACTTATAAGCGTTTTCCTACAAACTTCTTATTTTCGTTTAAGTTAAATCTTCCAAAAATAATATGGATACCCATTCGTAATTTTTACAGAGGATTTCTTTTGTATAGCACGTACATAATTGGGATTCCAAAAGTTTTGTTGAGCAAAAATAATAATAAATCTATTCTCAAATTTAGGATTTTGTTTTAATTTCCCCTATGACCTGATAAAGCAATTTCGATTTTAGGAGGCTCTATTTAATGCTTTTTTTTACTACTTATAACTTTTCTTTTCACAATTGTACTCCGCGATACATAGCCATTTATGTAAACGCGAAAAATCGATGTTTTAACTTTTCTTCCCCTTTCCTTCCCTTCTATTCCTCTAGTTTGATACCTGAGGACTTCCCTTCTATTCCACTAGTTTGATACCTGATGAAATTTCGCGGTCTATTTTGAATGATCAACTCATCAATTTATCTGTTGAGTATTTTTACGATGTCAAAATACAATTCTAAAAACTGAGAAAATTATAAAAAGAGTCAAATGCAGTAATTTTAAGGCGAGTCAAGTTGGTGATAATTTCACTGAAAGGTTGCTTTTACAGTTTACATGGTGTTAAACTTCTACAACCAGCAAAATTTGGCTGCTGTAGATATGAAGTTGGGTGTACACATGCCCAGAAAAATAACGCATGCGCAGAAGGGGATTGATTTAAGTTTGCCACAATTTCATAAGACAGATTCAGGTATTTCATACTTGGCTATAAATCGCAGATTTGGCGTTCCTGAATTTTTCTTTTTCACTGCGTATCGTTGCACAAAGTAACATGGTAAAATAAAAAAAGTCAACATACTTAAGTTTGGAAAACTATAGAAAAAAATGGCAAATAAAATGAAAAGTAAAAAGAACAAAGCATCAGAAAAAACAAAGAGCAAACAATGTCAGAATTAATCTATGATGTGATTAATTTTTTCACATTGAAAAAACCACTAAATTCTATGAACGCATGCGCAGTAAGAAAAAATACAATACAGCGGCATGTTATTGCCCCTTAGGGACAAGTACTTGTCATGGACCGGACAGCATCTTTTAGCCTTCCTACGCTTGAGCTACCTATTGGCCGAGTGTAAAGGCACCTTAACTAAAAGTAAGAGTTACCTTAGAAATCGACCAATAGAATGGTCCATTTCTAAGGTAATTCTTTCTTATATAGCTTAATTTCCATATTTTATCCCAAATTCTCTTTACGAGTTTGAAAAGAGTATGCAAGGTGCAGTTACCGATATAAAGGAGCTCTATAAATATAGTTGTGTTGTATAATTATAGTAGCATTCTATTGATAAGTAGTTATAAAAATGTATTTGATGTTAAGAAGCTTAGTGAAATTTACAAAATCATTTTTTATCACTTGTTGCTATTAAAATCTACTAATTTTCATGATATTTTTTAATTAATTTAGATATACTATAACTCATTATTAATAAATACTACTGTAACTTAAAAAGAGAGGTTTGATTAAATTTTCTCACTCTCAAAAAATGATGCTGAGCCAGATTTTATCATTTATTTCGTGTTTTCATATGTACTCGCATCAGTTTGGATTAAATCATTCTATCTAATCATTTTTCTAGTTTTTAAAGCTTTTTCAGCATTCAAATAAAAAAATCATTTTTCATATTAAGTTAAAATACATGTTTTTGTATAAGAAAATATAAATTTTTTGCAAATCTGAGAAACAACTCATCTAACAAATCTTATCTTTTCAGCAAAGGAAAAATTAAAAGGTCTGTCCAAATCCCAAATAGTAGACATTGGAGGTCGCAAAATGCTCTTACAAAGAAAAGTTTTGATGTCACCTCACCACGATCCAAGTCGTATGCATGTCAGCGTGATGTCCCTCCAACCTTTAGAAGATGTGGATCCAGAAATCCTGAGAGATCTCGATAAGGATGAGAAAGAGCGAGAGAGTGAAGAAGCGCGCCTGGAGAAAGATCTGGAGTTCGATGGAAAGAAAGAGGCAGAAAAAAGATCTGTTAAAGATGATAAAATCGATGCAGTTCTCACAGAAGAAAAGAAGGGTACAGATATGATTTCAAAGCATATACCTCAACCAGAAACTTTGGATAAAGAGAAAACTGAAGTGAATGAAGAAAAAACTACTGATGATAAAGTACCACCACCAGAAGCTTTTGCACCAGTCATTCCTGCAATTTTCATTGCTGCGGAGGGAACCAAAAAGGAAGAAAAAGAAGGTGTAGCGACTAAAGAGTTTGAGTCGGAACCTAAGATCAAAGAAGAAGACACAGAAAAGGCTGAAGAGAGTCATACCGTAAAAGAATCTGGACTGAAGACGGAAATACAAACAGAAAGTAAATTGGATGAAAATATGGAGAAGAATAAAAATAAGGAAATTATACCCGTTATTCCTGAAGACAAAGGGGAAGAAAAAACTATATCTGTGGTAGAAAAAGAGAAAGATGTATTGATTGGAACTGAAGATCTCCTAAAATTTAGAGATCAAATAGAAAACCAGGAGACTCCTAGCATTGATTCCTTAAAAAAAGTAGAAGAGGATCTCATGACAGGCGAATTTGTTTTTGAAAAAGAAAGTCAATCAAAAGATGAAGAGGTAGCCCAATCAAAGAGAGTAGAGGTTACGCTAAAACCTGAAGAAAGTACTAAGTACAATCTTGCCATTGAAGGGAAGAAAGGAGATGAGGGTATGTTCGAAGCAGAAGACGTTGCTGCATCAAGCAGCGGAACGGAATTCGCAGTAAGTAAACATTCCGAAGCTGATACTCTAAAGGATAAGAAAACTATGGCCGAGGATAAGAAAACTATGGCCGAGGATAAGAAAACTATGGCCGAGGATAAGAAAACTATGGCCGAGGATAAGAAAACTATGACTGAGGATAAGAAAAACGATGAAGTAAAGTTAAGTATGGAAGAAACCTTTGATTCACACAGTGCAACTAAGATCACTACCGGTGAAGAAGCTGAAGAAAAAACTGATATGAAGTTTGAATCCAGAGAGCTTCACGAGGAATTCATGATCGAAAAGAAAGGAGATGATGAAATCTTAAATTCGAAAAAAGATGCTGCTTCTCATGTCGCTACTGAAATCATCCCAGACAAAGATGCGAAAGAAAAAACGGATATTATAAATTCTGAAGAAAGTATTCCCAAAACAGAAGTAAATAATTTACAAATCCTTTTTCTTTAATAGTTTAAACAGATATGATTTTTTTCGAAAATAAGAAGTTTGTTTTTTTATATGTTTAACATTTATTCATGAATTTGTGCTTTTTCTAGAAATTATTTCTCATAGAATGAATTAGCTGCCTTGAAATTTATTAAAATAAGGTGTTATTGAAAAATATATTAGCACAAGTTACTGCCGTAACATAGATTTGCATAAACAAGTTTAATTAATTTTAAATAAAAAATCAAATTTATTTTTAATTTTTTAAATTCTTATTTAAATAAAAATTAGAAATTTATTTAAAATTATTAAATAAAATAATTTTTAACATAGCGAAATAAAGGGTGTATTAACATGCTAGCTTGATTGAGTGTCCATGTTTCTGGATTAGGATGGTTTGATGAAAAATTTCACTTTGTGGAGAGGTGCAGATAGCATTTCTGAGGGAAATAAATGTCTTTAAATTTTATTTTTCATTTCATTTGTTTTACTTTCTCCTGTATTAAAAATAATCAAAACCTCATGATATTTTTCCTTTACATTTTTATTAAATAGATGTAAATGTAAAACCTTTTCAATAAGAACAACATATGATTTCCAGATGCATCATTAACTCTCAAATATATTTGAAAAATAAAAATATTGTTGAAAATCTTTTGATCGCACGATACCGAATGTATGTCAAATTTTTACTTTTGCATTTTATAAAATTTACTGTTTTGAATTCACTGTTTTCAAGTATCGATATTTCTCAAATTTCATAAAATCCACAAAAATAGATAATTGTAGTATAGTATTTAAATTTAAACCAAACGATGAATGTCAGTAATTATGATTATCAGACGAACGAGATAAAAATTTCCTTGTTAAAAATAATAACTCTTTGTCATTATCTAATTTTATAGTCATATAGAGATTATTTAAACAAAGCGCATCAACAACTGAATTTTAAATCGAAATTAATTTTTACTTCAATTATGTTTGAAATTCACTTCTAGATATTGTGACATATCGTAGAATTTTAAACTAATTAATTTTCAGGATAAAAACATTTGTAGTTTCTATTTTGCGTTATGGCAACTAGTTCATTGCTTGATTACATATTTAAAACAATAAATTTGATATAAAATTTTAACATGCTTCATTTTCTAGGGTTTTGGTTTAACGAAAAGTGAAGGTGCTGTTTTAGAAGAAAGGTAACTTTTCTTTTATTTATTGAGGTGGAAGAAGAAATGAACATTATTTAACATATATACTTTGTAACAAAAAACTCCTTTGCAAGATCGTGAGTAGGAATAAAAGTTCGAAGATCATATAAATTTAACCAGTTTTATTGGTACATGCGCAAAATGAAAGCAACCTATTAAACGAGACAGATTTCTTGATTCACATATGAAGACTAGATGCTTTACTTTCGTCCTAGATTATAGTCAATGAATATACAACTGTTACACATAATTCTGTCATTTCGCATTCTCTTCTAAGAAATAAGAATCGTATTTAGCGACATCAATGTTTCCGTAAAATAATATTTGAAACAAGCAAAGTTACAAATTACTGAAAACAAACATTAATAAAATTTGAAATTACAAAAATCTACGAAGTAATCAGATATTTTTATATATATGCTATAGTTTAGAATTATTTAAATCAAATGAAATGCTTTTAAAACAATATAAATAATGAAGTCTTATTTTGATAAAAAATATGAAAAAATCATCAAATCAGTGTAAATGCTTTAATTAATTACTTTTATAAAACCCTTCAATAAGTTTTATTAAGTGGACGTTTTCGTGAATGATTTAGACTCTCAAGAAAGTCTATTAAAATTATTAAGAAACTTTTTACTTATTCAGTTGGAACGTATATTTATACTATTATGTATTTCAAAAAGCAGTGTTAAATGCAGATATTTGAAATTTCAAGCGATTTCCTTTCCACGATCTTGCCATTCTACTTCCTTACTTTCTTATTTGTATTTTTGCTCAAATAAGTTTTTGGATTTTTATTCATGAAATCTGTAGACGTTTCCATTACTGTTTTAAAGTTCGAATGTAACAAATAAAGAATTTTGTAAAATGTCTGTTCGAAATTCGATGGCACAAAAGTTTAAGATATTTAGATTTTTGAAGTATTTGAAAAATTTAAATAAAAAGAGCTTTTGAAATTCACTTTTGCCTTTTTCTTAACATTTAATTAATTTAAGGATCATTAAGAGATATATTAACGGTAAGAATAAATCATAAATTCATGGCACATGAATCCATGTTTTTTTTAGATTCGAATGACACTTAATTTAAATTTCAATATTTAGAACTGTCTTGTCTTGAAATATCGTTAATACTCTATATATTTAAAACAATTAAGGAAATTAAAGGATCAGTACCCAAGCTTCCATCACTGTATCGATTCCGCCATTTTTTTTTATTTCAAAACTCGTGACTTCTAGATATGGTATAAATGATTGTCCAATTATATGTTATCAAATTATCAATGCTCACTTTTTCAGGTGATACTGAAAACTTAATAGAACACTTAGCTTGATTTCACTAGTTTTATTTCATTAAAAAGCTTAAGACCTCTGATACATGATTAATTGCCGTTTGAGCCTTCAGCGTAGATACCTATCAAATTTTGAAACAAATCGATCGGCACTCTCAGAGACATGTAAACGCGATAATAAAGAACGCAGTTATTTAAATATATGCGTTTTTTAATTATTGCGCTTACATGCATATATGAGAAAGTACAGTCTAACAGATGAAAAACTCCTTGTTTTGTAGTTATCGTATTCATCTATAAACTGTATTCGTATTGTTAGGCAGCCAGACTTTCTCTAACTGCATTTTGTTCATCATTTGATGGAAATCTCAGAATTTGGTGTAAAGACAACAGACTAAACTTCATCTCTCTAACTCAAAGTATTTTTAAATTATCATGTTCAAAGCCAAAATGACAGATATAAGTATTTACAAAAATGAATCTTCCAGATTTAGGGAAACTCAAAAGGTTGAAAATCGTTCAAATATAACAGTACTTTGTACACCTCGTGTACGAAAAAATAAAAATATTTAGAGATTTTTATAAAATCTTGGAAAAATTTTTAGAACCTACAGTTGTTGGAACGCCAAGTGACACTAAAAATGACTGACAGATAATACGGAAAATCGCAGGCATTTTCGTTTTTCCAATGAAATCATAAATATCAAGATTTAAAATGTACCACCTACATGAATATGACAATCACTAATTGATATGACATTAGGATTCTCAAAGAAATAGCATAAAATTTCTCGATAATAAATCAGAATCCAATTGTTTTAAAGCCGCAGTTTCTTGTATTTACGAGCAACTTATAAATGTTGGAAAATTGAAAGTGATGAAACTGTAAAAAAATTATTCCGAATTTAGTTTCAAAACGCAACCTTGAAAATCTATTGATAGGTTATTCGAGCATTTTTTCCACAGTGGAAGTGAAGTTTTTTAGTTAAAAAAATTAATGGAAGTAATTTATAGAAAATAAGAGGAGTAATTCAATTTATGGTTAAATTTTTGATTTAAAGTTTAAATTCGTGAAAAGAATTTTAGTATATTTTATTTGAATTCTGAGAATCAGTTGCAACTTAAAAGAGCTTTTGATCAAGCTAGTATAGTTTGCGCAGAGTAACACAAATGTGACTTTTGCAGTATTAAGATGCAATCTCATTTTCACAAGTTAGAAAGTAGTTTAACTTTCATAAAATAGAATTATTGAAAAATGGATATAGATTTGCTATTAAAGTTCTGTGAGAATTTAAATTCTAAAACTTAAAAATGAGCGCACGATTCAACATCGATGTATAATTTAAGATTCGAAGATAGCATGGGAAACATCTCTCTCAGTAATACTAATACCGATTTAAGTACGATAATGATATGGATTTCGTAACTTTTCTACTCATATACGAACATTCCGAACGTAGCGATAAGGCGAAGTGCATTCGGTAAGAAGAACGCGCACAAATACTGCTTTTTGAAGATATTTCCTTTTTACTTTATAAGACAGGTCTTTTGTGAAAATAGCTCAAATGTGAAAAAAATTACATTTTATTAATCAGCTTTTACTTCCTTAAAAAATGCAGTGATCCATATTAGCTCATTTAACGTTCGTCAGACATAATAAAGTCTGAGTATGCATAATAGTATCACTTGTTTCAAAAAATTCCTTAAACTTCTATATAATTCATTTCAAATCAGATTAAAAAGAAACATCAAGCCAAGGTTTTTTTTTCCAGTCAACCGATTTTTTTACTCGACAGAAATAATTTATTTACAAAGCCTTTGCCATAAAATAAAGAAAAATATTCAAATGCTCTAGTCCGTCCGTTCCGTACTTAGTTCGGATCCAATTAGAATATCGATTGAATTCTGATTCTTTTAAATGAAAATAAAAGCGTTGAAGTAGAAATAAATATAATGGCCCTCAAAATTTATTATTCTATTCGACTTTTGAGTATTATTTGTATTCTTTTTTATATATTATTATTCGTATAGTGAAGTTATAAATATGTATATTATACAATCGATAATTTAGCTAAATATGAAGTTCAACTTAGTTTGCTATTAGTGGATCCATCTGAGTTTATCTGCTCTCAGTGTATGCAAAAAGTACATATATTTTTAAGGTGTACAATTTTAGAGTTCATGCATTCAATTCCTTATGCAATTTTAAGACCACTCAACTCTAATTATTAATAGGCTAATTAATTACTAATCCAAAGTTTTAGGATAATCGAAATTTTTTATTTCAATGACTGACTATAAGGATTTCTTGGAATTACCATTTTAAAGTTTGATAAAATATTACAGGCTGTATAAAAACTCGGGTTTTTTATATACCAATCCGCGTTTTTAAGAGATTAAACTTTAAGTGATTAAAAAATTTAAAAGAGGAAAACTCAAACGCTTCTGGTTTCAGATACTATCATTGTTCTTTTTTTAATAGTTGATGTAATAACAAACATTGAAGAATTAATATTAACTTCCGGAAAAATTAAAATTGTAACAATTATAAAATTCAATTAACACACTAGTAAATTTTCATTATACAGTAGCATGTTCTGTTAAAATGTTTTTTCTTCCTTTTCACCCATTTTGGATGGCGTAGCTAATTTTTAATAACACAATTAAATCTTCAAGCTGCTCATTATTTGCCAAATTTCTTTCAAATCAGTGAAGGGTGAGGAATTGCATAAAGTTCGAATAAGCAAACAGATACTCAATTACATGTGAAAAAGATGAATACATATTTATTGGACATTAATAATACCCATGAAATTTTCTATGAAATTAATTCTGAAATCATCATTAATTTTACTTATGTCTAAAAAACGATTATTACATTTTTGACCTTTTAGAAGACACTGAATATCGGCGATTTTTTTTTGGTTTCAACGGAAAATTTAAAATATTAACTTTTTAACCTTACCATAACAATTTAATGATTCTTGAAAAGGTTTAAAAGAGTTGACTATGGATATACAAATGTATCAAACATAATTTTGTTCTTTTTTTATATATTTTTTGGATCAGAAGTCTTTTCTGTTAATTATAAAATCCATCTGGGGCATTGACCAAGAAATGTGACATATTTCTAAATTTGTGCATATATATTGTGAAGAATCGACATAGTCTGCAAAACTGTGATGTATTAATTAAAATTCTGCATCGCAAGGTGCGTCTTAAATATTTCCAAACAGTTTCTGTAAATCTTCCTAGGAGTCCATAAAAATGCATCCAGTTTTAATATCGAATCATGACTTGTGTCTACCTATAAACCACCGATTATGTGATGCAATGACACATGAATTATAAAATAAAATGGCCCACGTCCTGTTCTAGATTCACTGGAATAAATGCCACAGTTTATGTATCATTATATTGAGAAATATTGACCAAACAGTTCTTAATTGAATTTTCGCTATGCTTAGAAAAAACAATTTCTAACAAGCTTACCCTTGTAATAGTAATGACCTGCATGGAATTCAAGTCTTCTAAAGAAGGAATTTTGCGCAGTAAATTGAAAATTCTGATCCATAGGTCATCAGACTTTTTGTCAGAATACAATCCTTTTGTAAAGATTTTACGTAACAATGTTTCATTGACAACCTGTCTTGAATTCGCTTCTTTTCGATGCTTTTCTTAACTTGTGGAAGTTGAGAAGATGTGCTGGCCGCAGAATGCGTCACTCTCTTATGACCAATACTTCATAGTTTTTGCTCGTAATTTCTGATTTTGGTTGATTGATTTTCTGTGGCAGAAGTCATGGTCAATATCTGGTTGCTGTCAGTCTCCCATTCATTGCTTTAGATTTTTTCTCCTCTTGGCAATGTGTACGATTTCTTGGCGCGGAAATCGTACACGTTGCCAAGAATAAATGAAGAAAAAAATACTGATTAATAATACGCTGAAAAGTTATGACTTGACTTTTATTAAAAATAAAAAGACACAAGCATTAATTTCCGCTTTTCTTTCAAGAATGCCACTTTAGTACGCCCAAAAAATTTTCCAGAAATATTAAAAGAAAATTGAAACTTCAACAAATTTTGCGAAAGATAAATTATAAAACCAGGATTATCTAATAACTTATTTAGGGCCGCAGTGGCCTGGTGTTAAGGTCTCGGTTCTGGAGCCGTAGGGTTTCAAGCTCGAGACCCGATTCCACCGAAGAACTGTCATGTAAGGGGGTCTGTTGCATGTTAAATCCGTCAGGGCCAAACGTCCTCCTGCTGGTGCGGTTTGGTGTGGAGAGAGGGGTGCCAGCTCATGTATCGTTCTCATCATCTGACCGATGTTCAAAATGACGAGGTCGTCTCAAAATAGCTCTAGCGTTGCTTTACAACGGTACGTGATATCGTTGATATCGATCACAAATTCTACACAGTGGTACTTATATTTATCGACGTAAGCTTTGCTTTGTTAAAGATATACTAACAATAAAAATAATACAAAGCTGTGGTTGTTTTTAGTTAAAATACCTTAAAGCAAAATATATGCACTCATTAAATGGATCATGTAATTTACATTCCAAGTGCCGAAAAAAAATAACTGATTTACTGTTACAGTATCAAGTGTCCTTCATAAAAAGATAATTCATAAAAACTAATTTTATAATGTATCAAGATAATTATTTAAATTGCTGGTTATTATGAATTTTAGTGTGGCAACATGCGTTTTTGGATGGATGAATTGCCGGAACTTTTTAAGCATCAATTTATTATACATTTAGTACTCGCAATTATAATATTATTAGCTAATATTTAAATATATACACATCGCCAATGTAAGACACAGTTAGAGTTGATGCATCACCGTATTGATCGTTTGATAAGATTCAAAGATAAAAATATTAATGTTGCCGACTCTAAAAAGTTAAAACGAAGATTATACATAGCCTAGATACTCCGTCTTTTAGTGGAATGCATAACTGGCTTTCAATGAAGAATGACAACTGGACATTTTTATGCCTTTCCTATCATGCGTGATACATTGCATAGAAACCGAAGTATGTTTAAAATAAAATTTGCATGAAAATCAAGATCATCTTTTGAGATTACGTGATTTTCAACACTCTATGTTGTAATTATATGCTTTTTTATTGAAATATATTCCCTTCTCCATTTAGCTTCCAAGTTAGGCATTTCCATCATTCTTCAAATTTGAATATTCACTTACTTTGCATATTTTGTGGACTATTTTCCTTGGAGCATCATTTCTTTCAAAATTTTAGCAAGAGCTTTATTATAACATTTGTCATTTGATGCATAGCGAAAAGCATACTTAATTAAAGTTTTTATTTTCTATTTTAGCACCAGTGGCGATGCAAATTTATGTTATTTTTACGGCTGGTTTATTTGTAACACAATTCGCGTATCTTTTTTCTACTTCTGTTGAGTATCATAGATAATATAAGAGATCTCTGTAAAAATTTACTGTTGTGAGTAGATCTGTTTCAAATTTAATAGATGGGCATTCGCTCCTTTATCTGGAATTAGATTCTTTCTGGTTTCAAGCGTAAATAGCTTGATCGCATATTTGAAAATTGTAAATGTTCACATATAAAAATTAGTAGATTAATAATCACAAAGATTCAAGTCATCAATATCAAATGACAAGGATAAAATATCCTTGTAAAAGCCGATGTTTGATGCTTTCTGTCAAAAATAGTTTTTGTGCTATTAGCTCTTTGAGTCATAATATTCAACTTATTTAAAAAAAAAATATGCTTGGTTCATTTTTATAATATTTGTATATCTTATAAATTTTAATGTATTTTATATCAAGTTATACAGCTTAAAAATTTAGGAGCTATCTGAACATGAATATGAAATGATTTAAAAAACAAAGTAATGGATTCTTTTTAAATAAATCATGTTCTACTGCTGTGACAGATAGATGATCCTCTCCCCGTGTACGTCATGATTTCATAGTCTCCTTTGCAATTTCCAAGACTTGTTACCGCTGCTGTCTCTGTTTGACCAGTTTCAAAACTTTTAATGGTTTTCCGTAGAATATTTTCTTTTTCGTATTTAAGAAGATTTTGCTCTGTGCTTATTTTATCACTCTGAGAATTCGATGATCAACAAAAAAGGAAGGAAAACAACAACAACAATAACGAGATTAGAAGACCGAAAAGGAATGAATAACCAAAAGTAATACGTACCACAGCTAGTTTTCCGGCATTTCAATTTCCTTTTCTCAGCGTTTTTTTTTATTATTATTTAAGAATTTTTGTTAGTTACTGTGCACAAATTGATTGACTGATTTGTAGACCAAAGTCAACATTTTCCCCTCCCTTTATAAATATCAGAGCTAAAATTCAATCGGATCCATTTTCAAGAGTGGCCATTTCATCCATCTTTTTTCATTCCCGTACAAAATTCACCTTCACTCACGAGGGTCGCGGTGGCCCGGTGGTAAAGTCCCAATTTCGGAATAGGAGGGTTTCAAGTTCAAGGTCCGATTTCAACGAAGAACCGTATTATAAGCGAGTCCAATACACGCTAAATCCATCGAATCCAGTGGAGGTCTAACGTCCTCCCACTGGTGTGATGAGGAAACTTGGAGAGGGGGTGTTAGCGCAGGCTTCGTCCTCGTTATCTGACCACGCTTCAAAATTAGCCCAAAATAGCCCTAGCGTTGCTTTAGAACGAGTTGTTAATATAACTAAACTCATCTTCGTTCTCTTAGTGTTTTTCTTTCTAATTTTTCTACATCCCCTCTTTGACTATTTATGAATTTCTATTTCGCTTTTTATTGCCTCGAAGGAAGCACTGAATAATTGTATTTCTGTTGTCATTTACTCAAAGTTAAATTAGAAAAAGAGATAATTTTCTAAGATGGAATTTCTTTTAAAGGGATCAATTGTTATCAATTATTACAAATAAAAAAATGAAGTGCTTACTTAAATTTTTTTAAAATTCCACAGCTTTTAGGAGCGAAAAACTGAATTTCAATATATATATATCACTGAATTTCAAATACAATTCGCTGTATGATGGATTTGAATATTGATTAAAATTCCAAAGGAAGAAATCTGCATGGAAACAAAAATTTCCCAATGAAATTTATTTTAACCATTTTTAGTCGTATTATTGCAATGTAGAATAAAATTGAATAAAGTGAAAACAATTTTTTTGATTCCCATATCACTTTATCGTAGAGATGATGCATCAATTGTTCATAATGTGAATAATTCATTAAATCTTACAGAAAAAAATGAAAAAGCACAAAAAATGTTTTAGGAAACTTTAAGGAATGTAATAGAATAGCGATGCTTGGTAAGAAAAATATTTCATATCTAGTTTTAAAATTTAAAATACCGTTTTTATTTCATTTTTAAAATTTTTTAAAAAATATTTTTACAGCAATGTTGATTTTCAAGATGATGAACCTCCATTGTTTGTATAGGGAAAAACATAAGAGTGGCTTAAAAGTGAAAAAATAACAGTGATTTACTCTTTTATGAATAAATATTCATAAGCATTTCATATATATTTCAGCATATGCATATTCATATGCATATCACTGATTAAAAGAAATATTAAAGAAAGATGTTTTTCATGTGATAATGTTACAGGCTAGATATTATCAGTGAACTGTGTAACGGATTGCGCTTGGCTTAGAAATCAGGATGCTCAAGAGAGCTGATCAGTGAATCTAAGCTGCAAAATTTAACATGTGCTATCCTTACTGGTTAGAGGTCGTCCATAAAGATATTAAAAAAATTAATCGAAATTTTAATTTTAATAAATTCAAAACATATTTTCGCTTAGAAACAATATTTCTACTATTTTAAAATAATAATAAAAAATATTTTTTTGTGACGTCATTCTATTTCCCACAAATATCCTACCTGCAGTCAAGTAACAATATGCAATCAATAAAAATTGTTATGAATATCTAAATATGTCTCGTGTAGCTAAGTAGAAAGATTTTTAAATTTATTATAAATGATACTTAACATATTTCAAAACACATATATTTTCTTAATTCATTCAAGCTGTCATTTGTAGTGTAAATAGTGTGATATAAAAATCGTTCGTTTACAATACTATAACTAATTCCCCCTTCAACAATTAGCAGAACTTCAACATATCATAAATTTTTCATTTTATTTGACATTAGAAGAGGACATTTTTATAACAGATAACTGTATTTTCTATTTCTCGGAGACAAATGCAATTTTGTTACCTCACACTGTCGATATTTAACAATCTTATGTGTTTTTTCTACAGGAAAAAGAAATTTGAAGAAGGAAAAGACAAATCGCTTTCAAAGAAGAAGAAGAGGAAGTGCAAGTGTGAAGACAGCGACGAGAGCGACTCTGAGGAGGAAGATGACATCGAATAAAATCACTTTTTAAAACTAATATTTTAGAAAGTGGATTGAGTCCATTTCCTTAACTGTATAAAGCTTCTTTGTACAGGATAGAATTTGTTCCTATTAATAAAATCTATTTTCTCTAACTTCAAAAGGTTCATTTTCCATCCAAGTTTAACTATTATTTTTCTATTATTAAATACATTTATTTAATTTGTCTTGCTTTATTCTTCAAAGACTGAAATTATTCAAAGAATAAGTGCGTTCGATTGCTGACAGATTTAAGTACCATGTGCAAAATTCAACATTTAATAATTAAAATAATTTATACACTGGGAAACGTTGAGTACAATGCTCTTTCACAGTGTAAGTATACTAGCCGACATTTCAAGAACTTCCATCTGAAAGATTTCTTCCACTGGTTTACATAAATAAAAGTCAATAATTTCAATAATCACAGCAGTCAACGCAACGGAATTCTTATGTTAAAATACGTTTAAAAAATTCGAACGGCTGAGAGGATTGATGAAATTTAAATGGAAGGTGTCGGTAATTCTAAAAATATGATGTAAAAATCTGATATTTCTGTCGAAAGTACTATCCTGAATTGAACATATCAGTGTTAACATGTTCACTGCCATGAGCACTCACTCAATCACACGTACTTTCTAAATGTACCGAATCACTTATCTAACTAGACAAACCCTTCTCTATTATAACTAAGCGATAGCAAAGAAAGGATAATCTAATTAAATAGGTGATTCGAATATTCGGCTTGGGCCGTGGTAGCCGTGTTTGCTTTATGAGTTCAAATTGAGTAACAGTTAAAAATACACCATGCAAATTCGAACTCATAAGGCAATCCAAACAAAAACGCTTTGTATTCCATTTTGTGTGTGTGACTAAAATATCATTTTCTGTGCACACAGACACTGTTTGCTGTGTTCAAAGGATTTCATTATTATGTATGGAATTCAATAAAGAATTTTACGAAAATTAAAACACATTAGATGTAAAATGTATTATTTGCTTTAAGTTTTTCTTTTGAAATGTGGTATTCAAAGGGCTGTTTAATAGTACTTAAAATTACTTATTTTTTGGAATTATTATTTTAAAATTATTAAAAAATTAGAATTCTATATTAATTATTTCAAATAGTGCATAATATATTAAACTAACGTATTAAAATTAAATCCTAACTACAATTTCTTTAGTTTTAATTTTTTTTTCCTCTTGTATTTATTTTAGCCTCAATTTTGTTTAGTAAGGCAAATAAAGTTTTAATTATGATATCTTAGACTTCGAATCAGCTGTATTTTACAGGAAATCTCTATTGCAAAGTAATAGTGCATAATTCTTGTTTGAGAACTACAACATTTGAAGTTCTTTTTTATCGATAAAAATTACACATAAAGATTTAAAATGTATCAATAATTCAACACCAGTTATAATTTCAATTGATTGCAATTAAGTCAACAATTACTATTTTTATTTATAAATAATGATACATGTTAATTTTTTGAAAAATAATTTAAATCTAATAAAAAAAGCACAAAAAAAGAAGAATTAAAAAAAAAAAAAACCTTGATACTGCGAACAGGAAAATTATCCCATTTTCAGTAAGCTTCGTGAATAAGCAGAATAAAACCAACTCACAAAAAGCACAATTTTTAAAAATAAAAGTTTATTCTCAAAAATATAACTGAACACATTATAAAATTCCACATACAAATTAGACAAATCTGCCTAGTATTAGTGGAGACTAAGCATAATACAGTGAAAAAAAATTCCCAAGAAAATAATCCATATATCCAAGATAGAGAGGAAAGTGAGTTCAATGAAAGTTTATTTTAATTTCAAGATATTCAGAAAATTAATATCACAACAGCGGTACATTTTAGGATAAAGAATTTTTGCTTGGAAATTCATCATATTCTAAAAAAAAAAGTAACAAATTAAATTTTATTCAATAGCAAAAAATCAGTTCTAAAGAAATTGTATTTTTTAGTTAAATTATTTTTCTTTAATAATTATTAATCAGATATAACTGATTTAAAATATTCTACAAAAGATTTAGCTAACCTGAAATTTTCCGTTTCTGTAAAAGTTTCTAGAATACCACATCTATAGTAATAAGTTTTAAGACGTACTTAATTGCAGCTGTTTAAAAGTTTGTTTAAAATAATTAAAAAAAGTGAGATAAACTCTTAATGATATTCAAATAAGTTTGAGTCTATTCGAAAAGTTCTAATTTACAATATTACTTAAATAAGTCTCACAAAATGAGAGGCCAAATACATGTTAAACATATATCCAAAATTAAATTTTCTGTGGATTGTCCGGAATTCTATTTATTTAGAATATATATCTATTTAGATCGGTACATCTTTTTATAGTTAACTTTTACGCTAAACTGGGAAAGATATCACGTTGCATTGGAGAAATCTGGGAACTGCATAGTCTAGCCAAGAATCCTGTAAAGGAAATTAAAAATAATAAATTATTCATTATTGTGGCACATGATTTTGTATAAAGTAATCGACCACAATTGATCTTATTATAGCCATCCTTTTAGTTTGGAATTTTTGGAAACCAGAAATATATTTAATACAACTCAAAATTTTTTACGCATCTAAAGCAGAAAGTTTATGTTAATTAGTTTATTACTACGCACCTACTGCCAATGAGGGCATGCAAATTTTTAAAATATAATTATTTCTAAATCTGAAATAAATTTCATCATAATATAACTTTCTAAAAAATTTATATGTAATCCATTTTTAAAAAAACTCGTGAAAAGAAAAGAAGGGGAAAATTAAAAAAGAATTGAAATCTGCTATCGCAAATTTCAAGTAATCATATGATAACATTATTTGTTTTAAGTCAAGTGGTATCGATCCGATAGAAAAACATGTTCTCACATGACTCATATGTCGCCATCACCAACATTTAGGAAAGCGATGGTTTTTGACCATCTTAAAATCAATCGAGTTCTAAATTTTTTTTCGCGAGGCCAGAATTTTTTCTTGAAAAGCCAGTTTAAACCGGTTTAAACAATTACGTAACTATCAGATTACGCATATTTAGAAAACGATGCTTTTTTTTTTTAACTCACAAAATCGTTCGAGCTCCAAAAATTTTTGCTAGCCAAGAAAATTGAAAATTAAAAAAGCACATATTATATACCTTTAGATACTTCTCTCACTGTTCCGCATTCATTCTCATTTTCTTCTATGTGATTTTCCGGGCGATAACTTCCAACGTCCCTCCCCTTTATTGACCAGATAGGAGAATTGGGTAAATGGCGAACATTCGTGTCATGTTATAACTTTTTGTTGGTGTTAGGTCGCCAAATGTGACAATCTTCTTTGTCATTTTCTAACAACCATAAAAGCAAAAAACTGGTGCCTCAAAAGCGATAAATCACCGATTTTCTGCCCGGGCATTTCGAGGCTTCAAACACCCCAAACCAAAACAACATAATTTTCTCACATGATAAAATGCTAAGTGATAAATTGAAAGTGATAGAAAGACGTTGAGTGATAGTGAAAATAATCATGCTAAGTGATAAAAAAACTCAATTTTTTCTAGATATTTATTTATAAAGAAAAAAGTGACAAGGATGCAACAGTGCCATGTCATTAACATTGAGGTCTGAGATGCAGATGCGTTATACCCCAACTTTCAACTAACAGAAGTATTGTCCTCTCTACATTTTAATATATCGCGTTCTGTGCTTAGTTCCGTCTCATAAAGAAAAGAATCGAGCACTCCTTTTGCAAGTCAACTTCCAGTAGAGCAATTAGATTCTTTAATTTATACAGATCTGCAAGTTTGATCGCAAATTAGCTTATAATCACAAGCAGTTCATTCTTTGATAGATTTAGTTTAAAAATGTGATATAGATTTGTGATTATGATAATAAATCCATAGATCAAATTTCAGTCCTTCAGATCTTTGGGATTTTGAATTCTGTTCAAAGGCAATTGGAAAGATAGAGAATAGATATTAGACAATGATAACGAAAGAGAATGCGATTTTTGGCGATTAATCACCAGGATGTGGTTAATAAAAAGTACCAGAAAATCGAATGTATATTTTGGATATCTTTTTTCCCCTTCCAATTAAAAATGAAATTTGACATAAAACTTCAGTGATAGTTTCAAAATCACGTATCATATTTCAAATCTTTTACGCATCACGTTTTAATGCCTGTGTAGAAAAAAGTCTGTGAAAGATGGTTAAGCCCTGTACGGATTTGGTTCTAAATTAAATGCAGATCTACACTTTAAATTTTAAATTTGGGTACCAAATTTTATCCATCCAGTTTTCTCATTTGATATTTATCGTGTTAACATATATTGGAACAATTGGAGGGATGGACCTTCCTTTGAAATGATCTTGTTCC
The DNA here is from genome assembly GCA_026543865.1 of Argiope aurantia. Taxonomy (NCBI): domain Eukaryota; kingdom Metazoa; phylum Arthropoda; class Arachnida; order Araneae; family Araneidae; genus Argiope; species Argiope aurantia. Next base: position 166,173 of record JAPMOR010066357.1, read on the forward strand.
AACTTTGATAGAAATCTTCACATTTGGTGTAAAGCCATACACCAAATTTCCCTAGGCTAGCTCAAACCATTTCTTAGTTATCGTGTTCACAGACAGACAGACAAGTATACTTCCAGAAACGTGTTTTTCGGATCAGGCAGCTCTGAAACGCGGAGTTTCAACGAAATCTCGACTTCCAATTTTTTGATGTTTATAATATTTTCTCTTTCTATACTTCGTATATAGGAAGTAAAACTAAATTAAAAGAGGAAAAACCTACTAAAATCCTCGGGCAGTTCATCCTGGCAGACCATTCTAAAGAGTAGAAAACTAGTAAATGTCCATATCCTAGCAACAAAGTAAACCAAAGGAAAAAGTTCCAGAAGCTTGAGGTTCTCCTTCGAGTCATAAAAATGAATATAACTGGGAAAAAAATGTTGAATTTTTATTAATAGTTTGTTGCAAATTTAAAAAAAAATTAAGATCGAGACAGTTACAAAAGAATACAAAAATTGGAAAAATTTGAATACAATAAAACCAGATATTTATTTAACTTTGATTTAGATGTAACATGCCAACATTTAATAAATTATGATTATTCATATAATAAGGGTTAAAAGAGGTTAAATCATTCTCATGTCCATAAAAAAGAATATTTAATAATCTCAGCATAAATAAAGCATACCGGAGCTACTATTTCTCAAGTAGCAGAGCAATGTATCGGCTGATTATAACTAAAACTGCACTTTCAAAAGGCTGTTAATAAAGAACTACTGGTCAGAATGACACAATATTTCATATTGAGAAATTCGTTTTATGAACGAAAAAAGTTTAAAAGTTTACCGATATATGGGACTGTATTCTTTATGGTATGTTGGAACCTGTTTCTTTAAAAGATGTGTTAATTGTAAGGTGCAAATTCAGAGGCGTGATATCACTTTATCCTTGTGATAAAAATAAGGAACAAGCAGTTTCTGCGTTTCAGAAGATAGTCATGACTCTTCTTATGAATATTTTTACAAGAACGGTAACTATACGAAAATTAATTTAAAGTAATCCCGGATGTTACGGGATTTTAGAAGCGGTTCCGGTAAAATAACAGCATTCGGTCTGAAGAAGATGACTGATAAAGCTGAAGAGACGGCCTCATTTGACGGAAAATGTGGCATTGAGAGGAAAGCAATTGCTTCGACATCAGGGGAAGATGTAGCTACATCACTATAGAAAGTGCCAAGTACTGCCTTGGTAATGCGCAGTATATAGGGAATTTTCCAGACTTCAGACATATATGTGTGCATGATTCGTAAAAATTTTCCAATCTTCCAATAATATCTATTCAAAATTACACATTTTCAGGAGTTACTTCCTATTGATCTGTCAAAACGAGGAGCTATTAATGGAGCAGTTTTTTTGCTTCAAAGGAAATGGGCAATGCATAGCCATATATCATTTTGTAGACAAACAAAGCCTATTGACTTCTCCAAAGTTCTATCGATATTTACAATTCCAAAACACTGGCGAGAGAGAATATGTTCCAAATGCCCCCATTGCCTCTTCATTTTCAAAAGGTCACGGTGTGGTGCGAGTTTAAGGCAACATTTATCGTTGATTGCTAAGTTTTTTAACAGATTAATACTTCGAATCCTGTAACTTGTACAGTCAATAGGATACGTTATGAATCTCTTTTGCGCAACCAGCTCATTTCAGCATTGCAACAGAACGGATGTGGATATCACAATTTTTATGTTGGATAACACTCCTCCACACATTTCAACACAGTAAAGCAGCTCTTGAATCTTCACTTTGGAAATGAAAAAATTATCAGTCGTCCTTTTCCAACAGCCTGGCCGTCACGATCAACTTACTTGAACCCTGTTGAGTAACCTGAAGATGTTGTTACAGAGATCCGAATGCGATCTTAGTGAATTGTAAACATGCATTACGCAACACATTTACATTATCACCACTGAAACACTCTGAACTGTTGTGAAACATGCAGTTTTGCGCTTTCAGCTGGCTGGAGGAAACGGTGGAGAGTATACCGAAAATTTCTTGAGCAAATCATCCCCAAACTTCCTTTTGTTGGTGGTTTTACCAGTTTTGATTTAGAAAGAGTTAAAAATCGATTTCAATTTTGCTTTTTTTACAGTTTCTGGTTAGATACAGTTAAAAACAGATTTCAATTTTGTTTTTAGCATAGGGGCTATTAAAATCCGATTTCATTTTTGCTTTTTTATGATTTTTAGCCTGAGAACAATTAAAAATCGATTTTTTTTTCTCACCTTATCGGGATGGTACCACACCGAATAAGGAACAAAGAGTACATCACCAAAATGTGAATATTTTTAATTAGTACTTTATGACGAATACAGGACCATCTATCAGTCAACTTTTGAACTTTATTTTTTCTTTTTCAAAGTCGATTTTCATTGTCCTACTTATATTCAGATCTCATTGCAAAAATATTCCAAACTTAATGTAGGAAATATTTATTATAAATTTTCACTCCAAAGGAAAAAAGAAGTTTAATCCATATCTGTTGTTATTCGATATGATATAAATGTTATTTTTCAATTTAATATTTCTACTAAATTTAGATAATTTAATATTTTTATTCATAAAGTTTGATGTTCAGTATTAATGTTTTTTAATTTAAATTAATTAAAATAATTTTAAATTTTATATTGATATTTTAAAATCCATTTTGAGGAATCTCAAAATAATTTCACTTATAAACGGTTTAAATATGGCATATTCAAAAATATTCAATTCTACAAAAAAAAAAAAAAATCTTAGTTTTGTTCAAACAGGTCGAAGCAGTTTTAAATACTTTTATTTTATTTGGTTCTTCTATTGGGTTGTTCGGAAAGTAATTTTTTTTTTTTTTGTGGAAATGAAAGACAGTTTTCGTATAATAAACAAATACTTTATTAAGTTATATATTGGCAGTTCTGGTCCAACACCTTTTGCCATCTTTCTGGTAGTAGCATCATTCCACGCTCATAAAATTTTTGGTCTTTGCTGCCAAAAAACTGACCGAGGTGGTTTTTGACCTCCTCATTTGAGGTGAAGGTTTTACCGTCTAAAAAAATTAGCGAACCAGTTCTGGCACTGGCGTACTGTCAACACACCTTCTCCATACACATCGGTCCATTTCTTTCTGGCTTGAACAGCATTTTTACCCTTTCTGTAGTAAAACAGTAAGATATGTCGAAAATGCTGCTTATCGCTCTCCATATTTAAAAGGGCACTAACCAAAAACTACTGCGCAGAATTAAGTGGAATTTTTCACACACAAACCTTGCTATATGCGCTCTCAAAGCATATAAAAATTATACGGCTTAAATTTGAAGTTGGGTGCAAAAAAATACAATTAAATCCTCTGTCGGGAAAAAACGAAATTACTTTCCGAACAACCCAATATAAACGTGAAATTTATAATCACTTTTACACTCAATTATACTTGCGTACAATAATTTTGATTCCATATGCATGGCTCAATCTATATAATGCATCTGGGAGAAAAAATGATTTTCAGATTTCATAATATTTACGACAGCTAATTACAAAATATTTATTAAAAGATTAATTTAAAAATTTCTCAATATGCTTTTATTAGTTTGTTGAAAATTTGAAAATAATTTTAAAATGTGAACAAAATCGTGTAATCATGAAGTAGTGAAAACAATACTATAAGGAAACTGAAGCAAAATTAGTATTATAAGAAAAAAAAATTGCAAATTAAAATGAAGAAAATTTCTAGGCATTAATTACAGATTTAAAAAATTATGTTTATGACATTTAATCGGTTACGGTTATTATATCCTGTATTCTTATGTCCCTATAAAAACGTGCTTTAAACAGTACAGTACACAGATATAAACGTGCTTTAAACATGTTTTTTATTTAGAATAATAAAAAAATAATTCATAAAATAGTACTTACTACCAGCTATGTAAAATAATATGAACAAAGGAGGGAATATAAATTGGAGAGAAACGGCTACGATATATTCATGAACAATTGCAGATAACATAAAAACCGACAACATGGCAACGGTTCTGCTTTTCGAAATCTAAACAAAAGATAAGCAGCAATAAATAATCAAATACATTTAAGAAGCAAAATATTCTGGAATCTTTTTAAAAAAGATTTAATACAATTAATAAGATTGTATTAAAGATTTAATACAATCTAAAAATTATACATCGTTATATTTTATATAGAAATAAATTAATATTTACTATTGTTTCTTCACTAAATTTTTTTTATTAATAAGCTTTTTTTTAAATTATGAATTTGGAAACAAATATGCACTTCAATTCTTTTTTAGCGTATAGTATCTAAAATTTTTGTTAGATTCATATATAGAATAATATAGGCAAATTTCAGCTTAGAACTTATTACTGAATTCTTAAAACGCTTATTAAAGATTTCTTTTCTTTTCTTTGATATAAATATTTAAATACCATCAATGTGGTGCTGATGGATTTTTGCCATAATATACAAACAATCATTTCATTCAGTTTCACTTCTAAATGAAAGAGAACTTATTGCATTTATGCATTATGTGGTTCATTTAAATATGTAAATAAATTTGTTACTTACAGCGTATATATCGCAATAGACGTAGAAGTACAGCCAATCATGTACAAGTAAATTCCAAGATCGGTAAAATTTTGCATAGGAAGTACAGTTCCACCAATCCTTTAAATAAAAATACACGAGGTATCATATTTTCTGGGTGTAAGTAACTTTCAGAAATATATTATTTTGTCAGTTCTTTCAGTTATTAGTAGCAGAGTAAAATAGAAAAAGACAATAATAAAAAAATAATTCGAAAAAGCATGAGATGTTCTTTATCACAGGCATACACGGTTGTAGTTTACTGCCTCAATAAGAACTTTCTCCTAAAGCAAACTTGCATTCATAAAATTTAACTTCATAGAAAAATTCCGTGCCGAACTTTGAAGATATCACTTTAAATTCCAGGAAAAATTGCACAATACTAGATAGAATCTAGATTTCAAGCAGTGTTGTTTTAATAGTCTTACATAAGTTCTGTTCATCATGTATGAGAACCTTTTTAATGGAGTTCAGCTCCATGACGTGATACCTCTATTATGTCCAGTTCATTCATTTTCTAAATTACGCGATTTCCATTTTTTATTCGTCTATAAACTACTCAGCTATTAATTAGAATCCTTCTTCTCTAGCAGGAAACAATTAAAGAAAATCATGTGATTACATATTGGAAGAAACAATGAAACCGATTTCCGTTTCATTCACAGCAATGAAAATATTATTGTGAAATATTCTCCAAAATATATTTAAAACCTAATTATATATTATATATATATATATATATATATATATATATATATATATATATATATATAAATCATACAA